>CABFVZ010004457.1:24127-48915 GCA_902151445.1 Timema monikensis | reverse complement strand
ATTTCATCTCACAATCACCCTACCATTACACATTAGCGTAAGTGCGTATAACCCGAACGGGTAGTAAGACACGGTGCTAATAATAACACTAATAATTCTATGTACTAATTACGCTGATGGGTTAGGAATTGGGAAGGTTGTATATACAGGAGGCGAACATGCATCTGCGTGGAGGGAGAGTGGAAAACCATTTAGGAGAAACCACCCCCAGTTCACCCGAACGAGATTCGTACCTCGATCTCCCCGCCCTCAGCGGTCTAGCTCAACACGTCACTAGCTGACTACGCCACCGAGGGGGGAAAGAGAAAACAAAAACATCATTTTGAACAAGAGTGGAGTTGAAAGTGACAAAACAAGGGGATTTCGTGGGAGGTTTGGATTACCGCGTCTTCCAGACTAGCGCATGCTCAGAATATTAAGACCGAGGTCTATTAAAAAACAACATTTAAATAAATTAATCAAAATTTTGTTTACACTTGGTTCTTTCTCTTAACTTTGTAAATAAATATATTCAGATATTATTTTTCAACCCAATTAAAAAAAAGTTTTGTCAACGGCACTTGACATGCACCAAATATTAATTTCAAAATATTATATATAAACACATCTATCTATGTTCAAAGATTATTAGAATTCGACAAAACCAAAAACCGACCACGAATCACAGTGATTGTGTTTCCGATAGCTCTGCATAACTGATTATTTCTTTTTTCACCGCGTCTTACTACCCGTTCGGGTTATACACTTATGAAATAATGACGCTGATAGTTTTAAGGATTAGGAAGGTTAAATATAGAGGAAGTGTATTCGCAATTGCGTGCAGGGAGAGTGGAAACCCCTTTTGGGAAAACTACCCTCAGAATAACTGACTAAGATTCGAACCTTGATCTTTCCGCTATCGGTCGTCTACTCTACTGAGAGAGTATCACCTTAGACCATGTGGACACTGAAGTGGGTTGTAACTAATGATCACACACGTTCATCATAGACACTGCCTTAAAGGAATTAGTTTATATCTTGAATAAGAATTTCATGGAATTTCAATATTTATTTATGTGAATATTAATATTTTGCTACTAACATAAAATTACACAATAACATAAATTACGACATATTAAAATTATAATCAAAATTATCCTTAGGATGATGAGATAGAATTGTTCAGAGATACGTTAACACTTGACAGACTATTCAAGGTGAAAATATTTCTAAATATAAAAAACGTGACTAGCATCAAATAAAAAATAAACTGTGAGTTATGGATCAAAGTTCAAAATATATTTTTTCAAGAATGTGACGTCATGTTATAAGTACATTCTCACATTTTCACAAAAGAACGGATACTATTTATCTTTTAATTAGTACAGAACTCAACATAAGTATTTTGACCATGAGGCGTTTATTTTTTCACACCGCTTGGAGTGACAGCATTTAGAGTAGCAAATATGGCGATTGTAAGATAGCAATCATGGCAAAAGATTACAATATGAGCAGATTAAAAACACTCATCAATAATTACATTTAAATACGAGAAACAATTTAAATATAAATGAAAAATAAAACGTGTTAGAAAGGGGAGAAATGGAGATGGAAGAAGGGGGTTACGCAAGAACTTTTAAATACATTTATTATCATTTAGTTTTTATTATTTGTGGTAAAAAAAGAATTAAATTAAAATTAGTTGGGAGACAATTCAATTGCATAATTATAAATAAACTAGAGAGCTTTCATACATCTGGAGATATTTTATTCAAATTCCCTTGGTTCTTAAAAAATTTCATACATAAATTAAGTGGATATTGCAATAGGAGATGTATTAGAATTCTGGTAGGTAGAAAAGTTTGAAAATACAAATAGTTTTGCTAACATTGATAACATGTTATTATATTATTAGTATCAGTTTACCCGTTTCAGTGGCTGAGTGGTCTAAGGCGTCATTCTCATGTTAGATTGGCCTGCAGATAACGAAGAGATCGTGGTTCGAATCCTGGTAGAGTGGTTTTCCCTAAATGGTTTCTCACTCTCCTTCTAGGCAAATTCTGGCATGTTACCTCTAAAATGTTTTCTTCCTCATTCCTAACTCTTTAGAGTAATTATCTCACATGCGTATAACTTGAACAGGTAGTAAGATGCGGTTATAAAAAAGAAGCTATTCTATAGGTATCTAAGTTTCAAAACCTTCAACTCTGACAAGACGTGTATTAATCACAACTTGTGAATGTGAGGAATGTCAGGACTCCACCGTGGTTCGGATCCCACATTAAACTGTAGGTCCTTCATTTCATCTCGCAATAAACCTACCATTACACATTAGCGTAAGTGTGTATAACCCGAACGGGTAGTAAGACGTGATACTACTACTACTACTACTACTACTACTAATAATAATAATAATAAAGTTTCAAAAGTGACAGCTGCAGGTCATATGAATTGACGTATGAATACGTGAAAAATGTTTTTATAATGTTTACATCTATGAGATATAGTTACTTTTACCAGAATCCTATTATAGTTGATTATTGCCATGATTGTAGGATAGTAAACTACAGCTCAAGGGTTCGAAACTAAACAACATATCATACAATTTAGTATCAATGAATGTTTTAGACACATATTTGACCCACACCTTTATTAAAACTCCTGCTGCTAGTGTGGGGTACTTAAATCTTGGAATCGTGTGACGTTGTCCTAGGTTCATTTAGTTATCTAAGTCGTGTTCTGATAACTACAATCTTATATAAAGTAGCGCCTAAAGTGAATGCAGGGTTGTATAATTTCAAATATATATAAATATATATGTATATATAAATATATATATATTTTTTAAACTTTAAAAAGTTTGGAGACGATCAGTTCAGATGACGCAAGCGATACAAACTGAACTGAGACAGAAGAACAAATGATATTTATAACAATAACGTGGTATTTAGGACCGTTTAGAAAATACGGACATTTCTTTTCTTACATTAACAATGATCAAATTATACCATAATATTAATATTATTTTATTCTACATTGGTGGTCTTATAGTCAAACGCGTCAATTTCGCATTTGACTGGATTGTTGAGGACAAGGAGATCAGGGTTCAAATCTCAATATGGCGTACTGAGAGATTATTTTATTAAATTGTTTACCACTAGACTTCCATGCAACTGTGGGTATACTTTCTCTAGAAGTATACCTTCCTCATCCCTATTCCATTGGCGTGTTTTTTTTCTTAGCACCTCACCTTACTACGTTTGGGTTATAAACATATGCATTAATTTTGATAATGTGTTAGGAATGAGGAAGTTTGAATTTAGAGGAAGTGTATCTGCATACGCGTAGAGTAAAAGTGGAAAACCCTTTAGAAAAAATCACTCTCAGTACACCCGACTGAAATTTGAACACCTGTCTCCCCGTTATTGGTAGTCCACTATATTGTGAGTGTGGCGTCCAAGACCAGGGGTCGGTCGATAACCGTTGGTTCTCACGGACAATTTAATTCGATCCTTTTGCTAAACTTGCCAATTTTATAAATTACTTTCAAAAAATATTTAAGTGTGAATTTATATTTTATTTATAATACATATATATATTTTTTATAAAGTTGGGGATAAAAGTATTTTAGGAAAGATTGAATCTAAAGAATAAAATTTAAAAAAAGAATGTTAAAGTGTGTATTTTTTTCATTTATTTGAGGTATTTAACGAGCACTTTTTGAACAGCACACGACTAACTTAAGTCTATAACAGACACAACATCCAGCCCACAGCCTTTAATTCATCAATGTGAAAGAGGAAACCACACATTTCACCACTTATAAGGATTTCGGCCATTCCAAGAATCGAACCTGGGACCTTTATCTCAGTAGACAGACACGTTACCGACTGAGCCAAGGTATTGGACAAGTAAAAGTAGAGTCAATGGGTGATCGCAGAACTTGTTATATGTTTATTATTAGATCAGGGTCCAAACATATTGCAGATCCATATCTTAGACGGCTGGGTACTGAAAGTACCACAGACTTAATTTGTGTACTGCTTTGTAGTATATTGCCAGACATGCACAAGGTGGGTGCATCTAAAGGTGAACATTGTTGTCTCTGAACCCAATATGACAACACAGTGAGAAATGTATATTTTTCATAAATTACAAGTATTGCGAGTCTCGTCAATTAGCCATTTACCAACCTAACATTACCTAACCACTATCGTAAAAAGTAGGGGAGTTGTTTACAAAACATGTTTGCCATGTTGCCACGTTATGCAATTTTTCCCCCCCCTGTGTACGTTTGATGTAATGTTGTTGAGCTTGGTGGTCTCAGAGTAAAGTGTTTACCTCAGGACTCGAAGATTGTGGGTTTAAACCCAGCCAAGGTCAACGAATTCTTTTAGAGCGATAAAAATCCGTAGCACAACTTCCTTCGAAGAGAAAGTAAGGTCGTCTGTGCCGTGTTTATTGTGGAGTGTAAAAGAACTCTATAGAAAGTCTACCTTTCCTGACAAAATTGGTAAGCCCTTTCACTCTCGCTCATAGAAAATTATTTTGTGCTGATATACTCAGGTGGTTCAGTAACTACACGTTAAATACCTCAAATAAATAAGTAAAATAAAGTGTTGAGGTGTTTTCATCTTTCGCGCTTTCGATTTTCTCCGCTCCGGTCTTAGAGCAGTGGACCAATAAGTCGTACTATCAATCCATTGACGTACTCACCCTCACAGATGCAGTGCACGGATGGCAAGAAGTAGTCCCTGCATATAAGAGCTATCATGGTGAAAGCGTAAATGCCTCCAATTATGTGCAGGATGATGGCACCGTGTTCCTTTTGCTCCGTCGTGAAAATGTCCCCCGGAAATTCATCGCTATCTTTTGGGGTGCATGTGACCGTTGTGTTGCCAGCTTCTGCAACACAAATAGGATTATAGCCAGGACATGGATATTGATAACCCAAAAATTATCAAAAATTTTTCTTAAATCATGAACAAAAACTCTTAATAAATATACTAGATTAAAAACAACATGAACTTTACAAATGGAAACTAGGACATGTATATGCAATGGAAAACCTTTTATAACTCAACTCTTGTATCCTGCTTAGTATAACATAGACTTAAAAATACATGCTTCAACCTCCCAACGCAACTCTTTCCGGCTTAATTGTATTGTATAACCAGGAATGTGTATTTTCCTATCTTACAAGCAAAGGGGATGCAAAGTTAATTATATTCTCATTCCGACAAGTAGGCCTATGTGTTTAAAAAAATATGTTTCAATATTTATGCATATACTTATTCAAGAAAAATGCGTAAAAATCACTTAAAAAATGGCTAAAAATGATGTAAACCAAGGAAATTTTATCTAAAAATCCAGAGTAACAAAAAAATGAGCAAATAATGACAAAAAAAAACTTTTACACAACCCGGAGATCATGAACAGAATTTATGTGCACATGAGCATTTTCTGTGATGTATCAAAAACAAAATTCGGGCCCTGAGGATAACAATCACATGGCAATTATAAGTCGTTAAATTGGTCAAAAATATTTTATCCATTGAGTTTTAGTAAATTATCTGTTTGTGCTATGAACATACATTACTTGAGGCCAAATTATACGTAGCAGGTTGCAGCACTTTGAGCTGATAAATTTGGGGTACCTATTACAAACACACTGCTTTCTGACGAATGATCATCTTTCAGTTCAGTGGAGGAGGAGGTATTTTATCGTTCACACCTGTTTTGCTGGCTCACCTCGTGCCAAAATGTCTCGTCAACAACAAGAGAATGAAGATTTGCTTATATTGTACAGGTACTACCTAAGTTTGAAATCTTGTGGTGTTGAAAAACTTAGAAAGAAACGTGTGTGCATATTCAAAATTTAGTATTAAAACACAACACTGTCTCACACAATACGACGATTTTGCCTGACTTAGATGCTGATGACTTTCAGAATTACTTGTGAATGAAGATACCTACAATCATATTATGTCTATCACGTCTCAGTAGTTATGAGAAAAACCATATCTCCACATGGGAAGCCAAGTGTCACACTAATACTCCTTGTAACAAGTCGATCATAAACATATTTGATATTTTACTACTTTCTAGGCTCGCCCATGCGCGGTACAGCATTCCAGAAGTTGGAAGTGCAGAAAACCGACACAGAAAGCAGTCGTCCGATTAGAAAATATCAAACTCCTTTAATATTCACGATGCCAGATTTATGATACGAGTACGGCGTACTGATCATCTTGCAACACTGCATAACGATGTCAGAAAGCAAAGCTGAAACCTGCTATGTGTAATGCGGCCTGTAAGGCGTGTTTACATGGGGAAAATAGGGAGGCAAGCAAAGCGAGCAGGTTCTTTGGTTGCTTTCATCATGCAGGGGCTGTTCAAACACAGGCAAGTATGTTCTTTTATTTAGCACCGCGTCTTACTACCCGTTCGGTGTATACGCTCAAGTACTAATTACGATCATGAGTTAGAGATTGAGAAGGTTGAATTCAGAGGAAATGAACCCACATCTGCGTGGATGGAGAATATAAAACCATTTAGGAAAAACCACCCCCAGTTAACCCGACTGAGATTCGAACCTTGATCTCCCCGTCCTCGGCAGTCTAGCTCAACACGAAAGAAGCACGTAACCTAACTACGCCACCAAGGCGGGTCACAGGAGAGTATTTAAAATAAAATCCAGTTGTAGTCTCGGCGCTAAATGAATCACACTAACATGAACATAACCCATGAAATATAAGCAAGTCTCCAATTGCTCGCGATGCGGTCGACTAGATGTTACCACAACCCGTTCAAACGGGCGGATAGCTTGTCTGTGAAATATTTGCGTGGTGGAGGAAGGATAGTGTACTAAAAATAGAACACTCCTTTCCTGAAAGTTTGTTTCACTATCCGACTATTACCACAGAAGTCCGACACCTTTCCCCTAGATCACCAGGTGACCACAGCCCCGTGTAAATCTGTCTTTACGCTGATGATATACACACGAGGAAAGTTTTTCTTTTAACACTAGATCTTACTACCCACTCGGATTATACACCTATGCACTAATTACGATAATTGTTAATTGTTATATCAGTGGTCTCAAACTCGTGGCCCGCAGTCCGCATGTGTCCCGGAGCCAACTCTTTTCCGGCCCGCAAAATTGAATCCAAAATAAAAATAAATTGCCTTTTTTTCAAGTATATTGTAATATAGTAAATATAATTCAAACATAGTAATGCTTTGTAAGCCCGTCCTCTTTATAAGTAGCAAGTTTATAAACGAAGAGTGCAGCAGTATTTAGCATGCCTATTGTTACGTCAAAAGGAGTAAGGAAAAGGGTCAGGTATTCCCTCAACGAACTGTATACGAATCCAAGAAGATCTCAACAAGCGGTTTGAATGTTTCAAAGACATAGAAAATATTAATTTTAAATACATTCAAGTCTCCTTTGTCCTATAGTCTGACAACACACATGTTTCAAGTAATATCTCTTGAAAGGAATAGCTTAAGTGACATTCACTTAGCCTCCCTTTTCAAAGTAGCATGTTCCAAGGACAACATTCCAAATATTGAAAAGCCAGTGACAGAAAAACGGGCACAAATTTCTGGTAAGTAAATGTAATATTTCCTTACCAGTGTCTAGTTGATAAATTTTTTATTCTTTTAAAGTGTAAGTAATTAATGATAATAATTTATATATTGTTACATAAAAATGATTCTTTTCAGTGAAACAATGTTATATAAATAAAAGTAACTGATGAAACATTTGTTTTTACTTTTTACCGATAGTTAGAAATAATATCCCACTCCAGTGCAAGTCCATTGGTGTAATTTTGTAAAATTGATATTTATTAGTAAGAAATTCATGCTGCCCCCCTAAGTTCCTTCAACCAACGCTGCTGGATTACGGTCTTAGTTCTGGCATAGTCGAAAATGTAATCATTGGTGAAATTAGGGTTTTACTCATACATAGTGATGAATTTGCTGTCAATGAATTGAGTGTTGGGTGTATTGAGTGGCGTTCAAATCATCTAAGCCATTGGTGATTCGTGAACCCCCAGGGGTTTCGTGAAGGGGATCTGCCAAAATATTTCCATTATGACAAATTTTTAATGAACAGTTTGTGAAATTTTGTGAAGCACATTTACAATATTCTATTATATAAACCTAATTAGGTTTCTGTCCATTATTTCTTCAGAAAACTACTCTTATTTTTTTACACCCCCTCGAATAATTTGTTTTACTTTCCACAACAAAAACAGCCTCATGAAAGTGACTTGAAACTTTTTTATTGTCTGTGGTTCCTGAATTTAAAGCTATGTATTCTTCTCACTAAGTCCCACCTCACGCTCTTGTAGTGTTGAGCTCGACTGCTGAGGACGGGGAGATCGAGGTTCGAATCTCGGTGGGGTGAACTGGGGGTGGTTTTTCCTAAATGGTTTTCCACTCTCCCTCCACGCAAATGCGGGTTCACTTACTCTAATTCAACCTTCCCAATTCCTAATCCATTAGCGTAATTAGTACTTAAAGCGTATAACCCGAACGGGTAGTAAGAGACGGTGATTATTATTATTATTCTCACAAGTCCCACGAATATGTGAGTTGCTGTTAAAACTCATAAACAGTTTTTTAAACTTAAATTGACATTGCATTTTGTGACTACAAGAAGGTATATCAGTTATATCAAAAGGGTGACCTGGTGGTCTAGGGGTAAGTTGTCAGACTTCTGTGCTGGCGGCCGGGGTTCAATCCTCGGTCCCGGCACAGATTTAACTGATTTCCAAACCCTTCCTTCACCTCTGACAAGACTTCTTGTGAATGTGGGGAATGCCAGGCCACCACCGTGGTTCGGATTCCACGTTAAACTGTAGGTCCTCCATTTCATCTCACAATCACCATACCATTACACATTAGCGTAAGTGCGTATAACCCGAACGGTTAGTAAGACGCGGTGCTAATAATAATAATAATAGTTATGTCAAAACAGTAATTTCCAGAACCACTTAAAAAAATCATGTGAAATGTGATAATATTGTGACTGTAAAGATAATAAAATGTTACTATTTTGCTTATTTAATTTCAATTTGAATTTTTACATAAAAGGTATAATTATTTGAATTTGTACTTACGTAGTTACAATTATTCTTACATTATTTTTGGTGGGGTATCCCACAGTTCCAGATTGGGTTAATTTAAAAGTATTAAACATTTTGATTGCAATTATAACTACATTTTATAGAAATTATGTATAAAATTAAATGAGTGGCTATGGATATTTATCAGGGGGTTCACACAACTCAGATGTTTGCGAAAGGGTTTCGCAAATCTAGAAAGTTTGAGAACCACTGATTCTAACCGAACTTCGAGCCGAACTCTGTCTTTACTTGCGAAATTATTTCCCCTCGAGCCGAACTTCAAACCAACCTTCTTGCGAGCCACATTTTGCTTCATAAATGTTTTTACTTCTTTAGATGACACATTAATGGACAGTGACAAATTAAAATTGTCTGCGGTGGTATATATTTATTTAGCAACATATAAAAAAAGACACAACAAAGGATAGTGGCAAACTTGCTAGTACACAAGGCGAGTGAAATACGGTGGAAATAGTTTGCTTCGCGACCTTCAATTTCAAGAAATTAGTGGCCAATATAAAAACTTTAATCGAATGACACCAAGTGATTTTGAGCATTGAATTTACCTGATTAGGCCCAGTAGCTCGCCCAGGAGGCGGGGATAGGCTATAAACCTCTTCCCCAAGAACTCAAATTAGTTTTCAAAAAATTTCAAACAAAGAACCATTTCAAATATCTTTTAGACTCATCAAATTTTCGAAAATATGTTGGGTTTCCAAATATTTTGTAGATGAATATAGTTTTCAATAACGTAAAAAAAAAAAAAAAAATCGGGGGAAGACTACTTTAATTAGCTTCTAGATTAAATTAATTTTTAAAAAAATCCGCACAAGGACTACTCCGAAAAGCTTCTAGCCATTTGAATTTATAAAATTTTCTAAGGAAATACCCCTCAGAATATCAGTTAGGTGGATTAATTTCTCTTGACTCTCTTCAGTGGCCCCATCCCTACAGAAAATTAATAGTGTCCCTCCACCAAAGATTCTTCTATTCGAGTAAAACACTAAAATTGACCCAGGTTCTGGTGAAAATATAATGGTACTCAATTTAAAAGTTTACCAAAAGCTACAAATTAGAAAATGTATTGGAAAAATAGTTTTGACACTTTGTATTTAAACCTAGGTCGCTTACATTATTGAAATCGTGTCAGACTTCTGTGCTGTGTGTCCGGGGTTTAATTCTCGATCCCGGCACAGATTTATCTGATTACAAACCCTTCCTTCACCTCTGGCAAGACACGTATTAATAACAACTTGTGAATTTGTGGAATGCCAGACTTCCACCGTGGTTCGAATCCCACGTTAAACTGTAGGTCCTCCATTTCATCTCACAATCACCCTACCATTACACAATAGCATAAGTGCGTATAACCCGAACGGGTAGTAAGACGCGGTGCTAATAATAGTAATAGTAATAAAAATGTAGATCTGCTTCTTTATGGGTGTAAATTAATTCCCGAAGATAATTTGATACGTTTAAGGAGGCTTTTTTTGGTGTGTATGCTAAATGTTCATTTTAGTTCGACTTCACGTTTAGCTGCTACTGATATGAATTGGTGGATAGTTATTTATTTATTATCACTTCAACAAGCACATTAGCTTGTAAATCTACATTACCTGGTAGCTGTGCAGAACACTCAGCTAATACCCGTCCTTATCAACAACGTTTAGTATAAAATGCCGCTTCTACTAGAAAACCGTAGTTTTAGAGGAGTGTAAATTGATGCCATATACTTAGAGAGCTTACGTTATGATACGGAATTAAAACAAGTGGATTTCGTGGAATTATGCGTTGAATTTCGGTATACAAATTTGATAAAAAAAAATTTTGTTAGAAATTGTGACGAATGAATTTTCATTAAGGAGGTATGGTGCAACAAATAACACAATATTACTAAAATTTGTATCGAGCAAAAAAAAAAAAAACCTAACAGAAAATAGCTAAAATATTTTTTTTTCCAGCACCGCATCTTACTACCCGTTCGGACTATACGCTTATGTACTAATCATGGTAAATGTTTTAGGGATTAGGAAGGTTATTTAGAGGAAGTGTGCCAAAACTTGCGTAGAGGGAGAGAGGAGAGAACTTTTGGAAAAATACTTAAGTACACCTGCCACCAAAATTTGGATATACTTCCTATTAATATAGTCTCCACAATACGTAAAACGATATGCGTACGGTAATTAGTTAATAAGCGCATGACTCAAACAGGATGTAAGAAGCTGTGCTAAAAAGAAAAAAGAAAAAAATCTATCCAAAAATTATGAAAAATTACGATCAGGGTCACACTGAAAACTACTCACCGTCGTAGAATTTGAACGAGTGACAATTGTTCCCTCCCGTATCGTTGGGCGCATGATCTAAGGTGCCAACCTCCTCTAGTATAATTTGCAGGGAGTTTGTGATTCAAGCCCCGATTGGCTCCTTCCGAAAAAATGTGGATACATTTCTTCAAAATATCTCTCTCTCTCATTGCCTATAGTAAAAAATTAAAATGGTTATTTAATATTTAGCTCTGCTTCTTACTATCTATGAGTGACGCTAATGTGCTAGAGATGTAGGGAATTGAATCTTAGGGAAGTGTATTTTGCATTTGAGTGGAGGGAGAGTGTAAAAACAATAAGGGAAACCATTCTCAGAACACCTGACTGTGATTTGAACCCCAATCTCACCATCATCGGCAGTCCAGTCTATTACGGTGAGAGTTAAGACTTAGACAATTTGACTACTGAAACGAGTTGTTTATTATAAACAATTATTATCTGTTACTATAACGCCACCTAAATATATAGTGTTACTGTGGATTAACACATTCGCCGAAAATCTAGCGCAGAACAGAAACGGAGTCACGTGACGAGCTCTAAGCCAATCACAAGATTTCCTCCCGCCTAATCGGCGCGAGTTGTTCTGCTGAAGTTCCACTCATCTCTAATTCATCCGTTCAATCCTCGATCCCGGCACAGATTTATCTGATTTCCAAACCCTTCCTTCACCTCTGACAAGACATCTGGTGAATGTGGGGAATGCCATACCTCCACCGTGGTTCGGATTCCACGTTAAACTGTAGGTCCTCCATTTCATCTCACAATCACCCTACCACTACACATTAGCATAAGTGCGTATAACCTGAACGGGTAGTAGGACGTGGTGCTAATAATAGTAATAATCTACTTCATACACTCTGCCCGAGATATTCGGCATTGGAGAATAAATCATATTTCAGAACTAACCATTTCAAATCAGTGCGCATGCGCTCTGCAACCAGAAGCTAGCAGACAGCTTTGGTTCCGTTGTGAGGAGATTTGAATGAAATAACCCTTTAATGTAAAGCGTGTGTATCGATGTATTGGATTGTGCCACGACACATCGTTATAATTTGAAAACATACATCGAGAGAGTTATCTAAAATATATAATAAATAAAATATGTTGATAATAAGCTGTTTAAGTTTGCGTTGCAATGCATCATGGGTCAACATAGAGCATGTGGGTTGCTGCGTCAGTCAGGCAGATTCTGTTCTGTATTTTCTGCGAACATGTGAATCAAGGCTTATAGTATGTCTTTACATTCATGGGTTTGTACTAGAACTCGCTTTTCTCGCTGGGGGGGCTACACCCCCCAAACCCCAGTGAGTTTTCTTTGCAAGTGGATGTAAACTAATTTAATTCAAGAGCCGTTTTTTGATACGTCTTACCGTTTAGCCACAAGAGACCTCCAAAGAAAGGTCTGCACCGACTTTAAAGTTGCTCCGTCATTTTGAATTTTTTTCGGGGGTTAAAAATTAAAATGTTTAACTTTTTAGAATTTTCCCGTCGGTTACAGGCTAGAAGCTAGAAGTTTGCCAAATTTCAAGTTTATAGCTCATCTAGAAGTGGGTAAACATTAATGTCAGTGAGTGAGTCAGCCATGTGGTTTTATAGTAATATAATAACGTAGCTGATCTATTATAACCAATGGTTCAACATAACAAATATTAAGACAATTCACTAAGCCATACAAGTGCTAGAGAAGTTATTAAAAATATACAAACTATGAAAACAAAAACAGTCAAACAAATAAACCTTTTAAGAACTGGGGTCAAATATAAGTACCTATTATATCTCCACTAAAACCTCAAGTTTGAATATTTGAGTTATTATAATACTTTATTTCATGTATACTTTGTAACTATGAGAAAGTAAAAACAAAGTTTGACGTAATCATTTGTTGTTAAGTATAAATGAGGCTCTTCGTGTACGTATCTAATCGAAATAACTGACAAGTGCATCAATTAAATTAGTCAAAGCGCTTGCTCTAGTGAATCTTTATGATATCTGAGGTAGTCTGCTTGGGGTAGTATGAATTTGGCCCCACCAATCCTTTAGCAATATTATTTCGGGACCAGCCATAGTATCATTCGACCCCATTGACCGTACAAATTCAACCCCGTGAACCAAGCAAATAATAAAAAAAAAAATCCATCCTATTTTTCAGAAACTTAAGATCATGTTGCGCCTTATTCTAAATTAGTTTTGTTCAGGCTATGTTAGGGTTAGGATTGGTTAGGTTTGTGTTGTGTCATACTATCCATCCCTTAATGTATTTCGTTCTCTTTGATAAAACATTTACATCCATCGCTAGTGTGATATCCGCTTCAGTGGCCGGATGGTCTAAGGCGTCACTCTCGTGTTAGACTGGCCTGCTGACGACGAGGAGATCGGGGTTTGAATCTCATTAGGGTATGTTTAGGGTGGTTTTTTTTTCTCCCTCTAGTTGGTTTCCCACTATCCTTCTATGCAAATTTGGTTGAGTGACCTCTCAAATTTTTGCTTTACTAATCCTTACCTCATTAGAGTAATTATCATATATGATTATAAAAATAACAGGTATTAAGACGCGCTGACAACAACTTAGTACTAGCACACAACATCCGAGGTTGAGTTAGTACACATACAAGGATCCGAACTCTGACAATCTGATTTCCCAACTACTCCGTGTTCATATGCGGCTGTCTATATGCATACGAGTGTAATTACTGGCAGTAATTGGTGGCAACTGAAATATATCTGAGATTATGATGCTAAAAACTCATACTAATGCATAATTGTAGAAATCCCTCATTATTTAAGCATCGATTGACCATTTCAAAATGTGGTTCACGCATAAATGGAGGTGTAAGGCAATAAACATGTTCCTAAATATTTAAAGGCCTTATGTTTTCTTAAGTTTTATAGTTATCAAATATAATTAATTAAAAGGGTGAAAATAACTCGTTCTCAATGACGTTTCGGTTGAAATGTCACAGTTCTGAGATCAAATTAAAAATGACAACGATAGATTTACCCTTCCATAAACATGTAAAGTCATATTTTACAGGTTTACTAAGTTAAATGTTTAGCTCATTGAGAATATTATAGATTTAGTAGTTTGGGAGCTCCAGAACTGCCATTCTTATATCTTATTTTTTTACGGAAGTGTAAGGGTATTATTTCATTGAAGTAGGTGAAGTCATTAATAACCAGAAGCAACTCAAAACGTCAACTCGTGTTATCTATACGGGTGACTCAAAGTCATTCACTTACGTGACAAGGTCGATGTCCTTAGGTAATAGTTACGTAGTAGTAGATACTTAAAGACCTTGCGAGATGATGTCACTGTGTTTGTGAATAGTTAGACAAGGTAGTAGTCACGTAGTATGGCTACTTAAAGACCTTGCGAGATAATATCAAGGTGTTTGTGACTAGTTAGACAAGGTAGTAGTCACGTAGTAGTAGATACTTAAAGACCTTGCGAGATAATATCACGGTGTTTGTGAATAGTTAGACAAGGTAGTATTCACGTAGTATGGCTACTTAAAGACCTTGCGAGAAAATATCACGGTGTTTGTGACTAGTTAGACAAGGTAGTAGTCACGTAGTATGGCTATTTAAAGACCTTGCGAGATAATATCACGGTGTTTTGACTAGTTAGACATGGTAGTAGTCAGGTAGTATGACTACTTAGAGACCTTGCGAGATAATTTCACGGTGTTTGTGACTAGTTAGACATGGTAGTAGTCACGTAGTATGGCTACTTAAAGACCTTGCGAGATAATATCACGGTGTTTGTGAATAGTTAGACAAGGTAGTAGTCACGTAGTATGGCTATTTAAAGACCTTGCGAGATAATATCACGGTGTTTGTCACTAGTTAGACAAGGTAGTAGTCACGTAGTATGGCTACTTAAAGACCTTGCGAGATAATATCACGGTGTTTGTGACTAGTTAGACAAGGTAGTAGTCACGTAGTATGGCTATTTAAAGACCTTGCGAGATAATATCACGGTGTTTGTGACTAGTTAGGCAAGGTAGTAGTCACGTTGAATATCAACTTAAAGACCTTGCGAGATAATATCACGGTGTTTGTGACTAGTTAGACATGGTAGTAGTCACGTAGTATGACTACTTAAAGACCTTGCGAGATAATATCACGGTGTTTGTGACTAGTTAGACATGGTAGTAGTCACGTAGTATGGCTATGTAAAGACCTTGCGAGATAATATCACGGTGTTTGTGACTAGTTAGACAAGGTAGTAGTCACGTAGTATGGCTATGTAAAGACCTTGCGAGATAATATCACGGTGTTTGTGAATAGTTAGACAAGGTAGTAGTCACGTAGTATGGCTACTTAAAGACCTTGCGAGCTAGGCCTAAATTAATGTTGGATTAACTTTCACAAAAATCACCGATTATTTCTAATAGGTAAAAGTCTAGTCACTGTGCAACTCTTCGATGGAAACCATACCCCCCTTCCACATTTTATTTTCTCTTTGGATTTGCGTAGATCTTGGGGCATCCCCGAACTAGGGTAGGGGAGGGGGGGCTTGAGTCTCCTTAAGCCCCCTTGGGGTACACTACTGTTAGCTATACCAAGAGGAGCTGAAAAGGAGTTGGAGGTGCTAGAATCAAATGTGATGGTAAAATATCTATTCTCCAAGTATCTCCTAAACCAATTTACATAGGACGTTCATAGACCAAAATTACTAAGTTCTGAGAGAATAATACTGTGGACAGAGATCCAAAGCTTTACTTTTATCAAAATAAATTGCATCAGTCTGACTTGAAGGGGCAACATGACCTAAAAATTCTACTGAGTTGGTTACAGTAGATTTATTCTTTGCAAACCAATGTTTATTTTCAGAACGTCTGTGTTTAAGTTGGTGAAACATTTTACAAATTAATTTTTTATTAAATGATTAATAATTTTTCCATTAATTTTGAGTTCAGATGGGGAGGTACTGTTTACAATTTTTTTTACACATTTCCAAGAATCCTTGGGTTTATATTAAGTTAATCTAGATGGCTTTATCAATCGGTAAAGTTTATTAAACTAATTTACGATTGTGCAAAAATGATGAATACAATTTTCCATTATTTGATTTTTTATACTTTTTGGAAAATGTTTTTTCTTTCTCATAAAATATTTAAGTGTGGAGTCAAACCAGCCAGAAATTTTTAATATTAATTTTAGGAATATGAATGTCCTTTAATCCTTGGACTAAGTTAGTAAAAATTCTCAGTAGCTATATTTACATCAAAAGCTGAGTAATTACATACCCAATCGGTTTTAGCCAAAGCATTGTATGGATTAAAGTAATCACTACTCGATTAATCTAGATAAGTGGTGAAAATATTATTTTTATTTATGATATGGGGCACGTCCATTTCGTAATTAAAGGTGTATGAGATAAATCAATATTTTATTAGATATTGTAGGATATGTGTTGTTTAGAGATGGTGGAAAATAGCAATAATAATGAGTGAATTATGTGTAGATGTGTTTGCAATATATGAATAAACCATAATTTAAGAGCTAGTATAATATTTCATTTATCAAACTATATGGTATTTAAACTATTCATCCTAAATTTTGAGGAAACTTAGTTAAGTTAGAGTGTATTTTAAAACACCATGATTAAAGTTTGACTATTGAATATTTTACTTTTATTATTCATTGATAGCGTATAGCCCGAACGGGTAGTAAGACGTGGTACTATAAATAAAATAATATTCATTGATATATTTAAGTGTATATTTGCATGAATATTTAACGTTCAATTAGGATATATTAGACTATACATTTTAACCTTAAAATAAGAGTGCATTTTTTGATTCTTTTAGCAATTATTAAATGCTCAAATAATTAAAAAGATAAAGCGTGGCAAGAAGGGGCTAGTAAATGACTTGGGATTGATTTATATTAGTAAGTCATGTCAATACAGGCAACCGATGATGCTAAACCTACTTGGTAAAAAATAAAACTGATAAATTGTATACCTCAAAGCTACTTTTAATTTTAATAAATCAATGCTAATCCACATCGGTGGTCACATGGGCAAACACGTCACTCTGGTGTTAGACTGAGGCGATCGGGGTTCGAATTCTGGACAGGTGAACTGAGTTTTCCTCCCTAAATTAGTTCACACCCTCTCCAAGCAAATGCGCGTACATTTCCTATAAAAGATGGCTTCCTAATTCTTGAAATACCAGCAATATTGCTTGAAAATATAAGATTATTGGTCTGTGACAAATTAAGCTACATGATGAACTTTCTCTCCAAATCAAAGTGCGCTCAACATGAAAGATGAAAATGAAAGAAAATGAGCTGTTTTTTAACAGTACATAAACAAACATATATAAAATTTAATAATATGGTAACAGAAAATACTGATCCACACACTTGTTGGCCACCGACCATGCTGTATTCTTCCCTCAAAAATCAAAGAAAGTGACTGGAAAATTTGACAGATGTTTAGTTTAGTGAAACAAATCCTCAGCCTAAAACACTGGTCGTTCGACCTTAATTCTATAGTCACTAGTCTAGACTCTTGTAGTTTATTAAACCAAAAACTTGTCATTTCTATATAAAAAAACTACTAAATTCACTTGCCATTACAAGACTTGTCCCTTTGGGAAATGGACACCTTTGAACTAAATAAAATAAAATAACACAGCTGGTGACCTCATAATGAAAAATGAATAGAATTAAATTCTAAATACGGATAATACCTAGGTAGATTCATTTTAAAACCTTTCCAACAACACTAAACGATATATTATAATTTGGGTAGTTTTAATATATGTAATGTAATGTATTATATTAGCTTAAAACTTTCGCTTAACCATTTATTATTTATTTCCATTGATAATTTTAAACAATATTGTAATCTGAAACAAAAATTGAATTTATTAACATATTTTTCTTATCGATGAGCCTGATAATATTTCTTGACATTAATTTGTGAGTATTAAAAGTATAGGGTTTATTTCTTAACAGTGTTATTTTGTGTCAATAGTAACCAAGAGTGTATTTAATGTACTTCCATGGCTTATTACTTAAAATCAGTCCTAAATACTTAGACTATCTGCAAATTTCAATTTAAAAAAAAATTGTGTTATAATTTCCCTTCTAAATGAGCCAAACAATACCCCTTCATTTTCTTTAATTTATTTATACCAGTGTCACTTTAGTTGGTAAATACATTGCTTGAATGACCGCACACAACATGTCAGCGTAACCAGTCTTGGTTTGACCAGCGACTAGGGAGCGAGGTATATCTTTGTCTGTAGCCAAGGTAGTAGGGACGTAACATGGTTACTTCAAGACCAAGCTTGCTAGCGTTGCGGTGTTTATTTCACGTGACGTGTCCTACCTAACATTTCAATGGTATTTACTCCTTGTTTTAGATAAGCACTGTCACTCAGTTGAGGAACGCCTCAACTCAAGGTGAAAGTGTAGAGGATTCGAGAAAAGGCCAGTGATTTTGTAATCTTTGGCGCAAAACTTTTTTTTTTTTTTGCAAAAAAACCCTGTTCCAGTAGCAACGTTTAGCTTAATTTTCTTCACATGGTGATATCAACAGTTGTTGATTATCTGTAATGAGCATGGAATTATTAGAAGACCTTTTTAAATGAAGAGAAAAAGTTGTCATTAAATTCCAGGACACTCTCGACAGATATTCAAGGATGTTTGATATCACCATGTGAAGAAAATTAAACTCTATGTTTATACTGAAGCAATATGTGAATTATTTTTATCAAAAATATTTTGATCCAAAAACTGCGAAAACTCTTGTATTTTCTTGCCTGCCCTACATCCAACCTTAAACTCGTTCCGTAACACTTTTGTGTCTCTCATATAGAACTTTTGTCAATATTGTACGTAAACGAGAGCCATATGAAAAATACTATTTACCTAAACGTTTATTATTCTGACTATTAATCGTTTTTATAAGAGAGGACAGGAATGTGAACCAAGGAATGCGCGGCTTGTACATCAAGAGACTTTGTTAAAATCCAATTTTCATAGAAATGGTCCTTTAAGAAATTACAAATGTATTAGTTTGTGATAAAAATTGATAACAATTTACTTAATCATTAGTATCATTTTATAGTTTTTGATAATATCTATTAAAAGTGACAGCTGCTGACCATATGACTTGACGTATGAGTCCATGACAGAATATCGAGTAACTTTTCTAGCTGGCATATATGGGCCTCTTTCTGATAATTGGACTGTGCATGTGAATAAAGTACAGTAACATGTAAATAGTTTCAATTTAAAGAAAGTACTGATGATGACGTTTTATAAACAATAAATTGTAGTTTATTCAATAATTATTGTTTCAAATACTAGTAAGATATATTCCAACATCGTTTACAAAAGAGTAGGTCTATTATACTAAACCCATATGCGTCACCAGTTTTGTAAAAATGGATCCTAAACTAATTTGTAGTTCTAAATGAATTTTAATATAGAGAATATAAATTAAAGGAATCGATATAATAAAAACTTTCAAGCCGATGATTTTAAAATAAAGCATAGTAAAATACAGGACCCTTGTTTCAATTACCTGGTCTACATTAGTGTGGTCCGATACCTTAGCTCAGTCGGTTATCCTCTCTCTCTGTTGAGCTAAGGATACCATGTTCGATTCTTGGCATGGCCTAAAAATTTATCGTTGGTAAAATATGGGTATACCCTCTCGCAATGATGTATAAATAGCCGGGAGCAGGATGTTGTGCTTGTTCTAGATTTAAGTAAGTTTATAAATCGTGTGCTGATATAATCAGTCGCTTCAGAAAGAGCACGTTAAATAAGTCTACCTCAAATAAATAAATAAATTAAAAAAAACACAACAAAAACGTTGTTATGTCGGTACAACGTCTAAACATCTAGAAAAAATTCATCTTAGTACGTCGTGCTGGGTTTTGAACCCTTACCTCCTTGTCACTAATAAACCAGATGAGTATGATGCCTTCATGCGTGCCCCCGCCCACGCAGGAGTTAACTCTCTCTCTCTCTCTCTCTATATATATATATATATATTTAATGGCTTGAGAGTGGAGAGTGTCATTTTAATGCTTTGCCCACGCTAAATAAAAGGGCACAAGTTGGCCCTTTCAAGGACTTACAATGATTCCTAGTCGCAACTATGTATTTATTTATGCATTGTATATATTATTGACTCCTATTAAGGTAACTATGGAAAGTATTGTGGAAATGTCATGATTAATAACTTATATTCGGATTATTTATAGTAAATCTGTTCTACATTACGCAAGATAACAAAACTGTTCAAGTTTGGGTTTAAATAGATAAGAGCTCAGACTTATACACGCCTGATAAGTATAGCAAATATTTATTTAGACTTCTCAATGTTAATTTGAAAATCGATATCGTTACTAAACCAATATTTCTTGAAGGGATTAAGCTTGATAATTAAACAACTATCATTTAAACAAGAAGTAGAAATTATAGTAATAATTTTATGATTAATTTAACACGTTTCAGTTTAAACAGAACAATTATAATGCATTACACATGAGTATACAGTGCGTTATTATATTCTTCACTCGTCCCTGCTTCGATTCTCAACAATCACTGGTGTCGCGTAGTCATGAACAAGCATGATATTATATCGTATGTATTCTAAATACACAATATATTCTATTGAATATTTCTTTTTTAAGTTTTCAAATAGTTAATAAAATAATGTAAGCAGACGAATGTGAAATGGAAAAGTAATGATAATCCGCGTCTGGGCAACATAATTCGTAGCCCAATCTGTGGAAAGATCACTCAGTACTAATGTACCGTTGCCCAGGGGACGCCCGAATGTACTAATCGTACATCCTTTCCGTGGAGGCTCTTTCCATGTCCCGATAAGATGAGATGAGGGTGAGAAATATAGTGAGGATGAGGATATGGTACCAGAGCAAACATTTAAACCTAACTTAAGCCTAATTAACCAAACGCTGGTGACCGTTGGGGTAGTCCCCCTTTCGGGAGGAGTACACAAGGTATCAGCCGGAAATCGAACTCGGGGATCACTAGGTTCGTAGCCAGGTGCACTTCCACTACACCAAAAAGTCGGTAATTGACAAGTAAAAAGTGTATGTTTTTCTCCGTAAAAATCAAAATATGTCATTTAAAAACACGGATAAAAACCTTGCTGAAGTAAAATATAAAATAATAATAATAATAATAATAATACATTTTGTTTCTGAAGAGCTACGAAAATACGAAAATTCCGCAATACGAAAATTAAAATTGAATATAAAAAACTTACAATAAAAATAAAACGTATGAATTATAATTAATTTGAATGATAACCGTTTATATAAAAAAATTGATATGATATTTATAGCAACTCGTCATTTTTTGTATTTTTAAAAATAATTTGATTTGTTGCCTAGGTCGTTCCTAAATAAAATGTTATACATTGTTTAAATGTTCTTTTTTATATTTCATCAAGGTTTTAATCTCATGTCACTCTAATTATTTTTTTATATATATTTAAGATAGTGTGTGTAAAAAAATTGTTTCTATCTATTCTATTTTGTATTCTCGATCTTAAACTATTTTATCAGACAGCAGAAAAAGAATAACACATCTTAAATACACAATGTAAATAAAGTTTATAGATATAATTTAAAGCCACACCGGTGGACACGAGGACAAAGGGGACAGTCTCTATCTAGTCTCATTTGCAGGTGACAAGGGAGTCGAGTATATAATACCGGTGAGATGGACTGAGGGTGGTTTTCTATTAAATGGTGTCCAAACCAAGTTTCAAACTTATCTTTTTTTTTCATCCCTAAGCCATTAATTTAAGTATGTGGATTGCTCAAACGGGATGTAAAGTACGATACGGAGCACAATAATAATAATAATAATGTAAATAATAATTTATTTTCAAATTCCTTTATAATAATAATAATAATATAAATATTTGCTTCCTTTTAAAGTTTTCATTGAAAACAATATGAAGGTATTGAAGATAAACAGATACCTTGAAAAGTAAACCAAGATTTATTTTTTTGCATCACGTTTTAATACCATTCGCTTATATTGCTAATTACAGGCTAGGAATGCAAATAGTTGAGTTTAGTGGAAGTGTACCCGTATTTTGGTGAAGAGAGAGAGAGAGAGAGAGAGAGAGAAAGAGAGTGGGAGACCATACACCCAACCAGGCTCGAACCACCCTCTCCCAGGTCATCGGCCGTCTAGTCTACTGTGAGAGTAGCGTCTTAGACCATCTGGTCACCAAAGTGGGTAACTAAGTATTAAAAGCTTGTCAAACATACGATTAACCGGAATATTATACAGTTACAAGATTCAGCTCGACCCAGAAAACATTGAGTGCGGTTTTCTGCATTCTTCATTTGACATCACCGAAATTAGGAACATGGAAGTAGTTTTTCATATTATTATTATTATTATTATTATTATTTAGCACCGCGTCTTACTATCCGTTCGGGTTATACGCTTAAGTACTAATTACACTAATGGATTAGGAATTGGGAAGGTTGAGTTAAAGGAAGTGAACCCGCATTTGCGTGGAGGGAGAGTGGAAAACCATTTAGGAAAAACCATCCCCCAGTTCACCCGACTGAGATTCGAACCTCGATCTCCCCGTCCTCAGCAGTCGGGCTCAACACGACAAGCGCGTTAGCCAACTACGCCTCAGAGGCGGGTTTTTTCATATTAAAATAAAAAATATTCGACTTTGTTGTATTTTTTTAAAAATAAGTTGACGAACTTTTTCCTTGGTCTGGAATCAGAAAACCCCGCCACGCTGAGACTTCTGGTTCAAGCGGTACTACCAATATAATTTTGGTGCTATCCGTGGGAGGAAACGATAAATTAAATATGTCTTAGGCCGCCTCTGTCAGCTAGAAATTAACACTCACACTCAAGCCATACTTTTTTAAATAAAATAGTCTTTTTCTGGAACTACTTCTCTGTTATGTCTGAGCTTAAACTCCCTTTTGCCCTTCACCTTTGTCATGTCAATAAGAAAGAGGCGAAAGAAAGCTACAAAAATTCTTATCTCAAGGTAAAGAAGAAAGCTCGCAGCTAGTTCTCAAATATCTTACAAATTTCTGTTGTTACCCTATCAAATAATTTACTGTATTTGTTAGAGGAAGGCTAAATATAAAGCCATTTTTCATCAAACCTAATCTCATAGTTCCGTAAATATGCTTTATAAGTATCTGAAAATGATCTAATGTCACGATTTCATACATTTTTTCTGTAATCAAACTCAACTGTTAGGGAAAAAGTTGGAATATATTTCTACTTTATTTCTGCGTAAACTATATTTTGAAATAACCCATCGTAGAATTAAATATTGCGATAGAGTTGAACGTCTGAGCGTCACTTTATCACTTTCTGAGGAGGCCCCCTTAACGCCAGAGCTCAGTATAAATTGAAACAGTATAAATGCCCATCAGACAAAAACTGTTTTTTCAAAATAGACACAAGTTTAGCTCACAGCAAAAGAAAGTAACAAAGAAATGAATTAACTTGCGCTTACCTGTAGTTTGCGAGGAGGTGTAGCTCATGCCCATAACAAAGAGGAGTCCAACTAAATAGTTTCGATTCATCATGATATTATCTAGATTGTCTTGTTTCAGTCTTATGGAATTTATTACAAATATCAAGCTTGCCGCACTGTTTCAGGAGTATTTGTTTTTATCTTCTTCTTGTTCACCTTTGTAAAGTGGTTGTTTCTGACCTTGCTACTAACTTTCCTTGTGTTTCTCGAAGTGAGTACAAACTAATGAATGACGGGGATTGTCTTGTCAGTCGACCGATTGAAATACGACCAAGGTTCAGTGATAGCTGAAACCTGCCGTAGTGGCCGGAGTTCTTTGTCGGACTGAAGAAAGAGGCTTGAATAAAGGTTGATTATATGGCCTTATCAACCACTTGTTAAGTTACCTGGCAGCTTGGCAATTCATTCTAGGCATTGATACCAGCGTTCCCCTCCGTTTTGGGGCCTCTCAAGTTCTTTAGGCCCCGCATCGTCTAAACGGATTGGTGCCTCGGCCCAAACGCCTATAAGACCTCCTCCCCTGATTGGTTGTTGGGCGTTTGTTCTGACGGTGCTTGATGATATTAAAAGATTACAGCCGCAAAATCTGATATTCTAGAATCAACAATATTAGAAAATTAGATTAATGGAACTTAAGGTACATTATTCAAGGCTGTTCCAATGTTTCGATTATTATTATTATTATTATTATTATTAGCACCGCGTCTTACTACCCGTTCGGGTTATACGCACTTACGCTAATGTGTAATGGTAGGGTGATTGTGAGATGAAATGGAGGACCTACAGTTTAACGTGGAATCCGAACCACGGTGG
>CABFVZ010004457.1:0-23700 GCA_902151445.1 Timema monikensis | reverse complement strand
ATATATATATAACCCGAAGTAGCAGTTTGTTGCTTTTTTGGCACCCAGTCTTTTTAATCCTCTAAGCTATTCAAATTTAACTAGGCTAATAGAATAGGAATGTGGAAAGAAGAATTTAGAGGAAATATATCCGCATTAACGTGAAGATAGATTGTGAATCCTTTATCAGAAAAAAAACCCTCAGACAACAAGCTGGGATTCGAACCTTAACCTTCCCATCACCCTGAGGTAACCTTGACGACATAAGATATAATTTAAGATAGAAGATATAATTTGAATGTTTAAACACCCCCTTTAAAATTAATATTATTTAAAACCATTTGTTTAGTCAACAATTTCTTGACATTGTTGGAGGCCAAAAACTGACAAACATATTTATGGTGTTATTGTAAGGAACTCAAGTTAAGGATAGTGTATTTACAATTTTTATGGCAAAACCTTTTTTTAGCGAAGTTAAATAAAATATTTCCCCAGTAGAAAAACAGAGTTTAATTTTCTTCACATAGTAATATCAACAAATTGTTGAATATCTATCTTGAGCATAGCACCAATAGATAAGAAACTTTTTAAATTAAGAGAAAAAATTGTCATTAAATTCCAGGACTCCCTTGACAGATATTCATTAAGTAGTGATATCTCCACGTGTAGAAATTAAACTCTATGTTTCTACTGTATATTTGATTTATATTTTACACAAAAAAAATTGATGTAAAAACTGCAAAAAATACTACCCTTAACAAATGTTTCTTAAACTCCCATCTTAGCAGGATATAGTCAATATATATAATACATACATACATAAATACATAGTTGCGACTAGGAACAGGGCCAACTTGTGCTCTTTTATTTACCGTGGGCCAAGCATTACTCTCAAGACATTATATATATAATGTCTTGAGAGGGGAGAGTGTCATTTTAATGCTTTATATAATGTATAATACATTATATATATTTAATATATATAATGTATAATATATTTTATATATTAAACATTATATATATTTAATATATATAATGTATAATATATTTTATATATTAAATATATATAATGTATAATACATTATATATATTTTATATATTAAATATATATAATGTATAATACATTATATATATTTTATATATATAATACATAATATATATATAAAATATATATTATGTATAATACATAATATATATATAAAATATATATAATATATAATACATTATATATATTTAATATATATATAATGTATAATAGACTACATTATATATATTTAATATATATATATAATGTATAATACATTATATATATTTAATATATAATATAATGTAACAAATAAAATAATATAGTAATAATAAATAAATAATGTAATAATGTATATATAATGTATAATACATTATATGTATAATATATACTTTATACATTGTACTGTAAAATATGATAACAAAATTTCTCTTCTCAAATTATTTATATATTTATTTAGTACCACATCTTACTACCCGTTCGGGTTGTACGCACTTAGCTAATGTGTAATGGTAGGGTGATTGTGAGATGAAATGGAGGACCTACAGTTTAACGTGGAATCCGAACCACGGTGTAAGCCTGGTATTCCACACATTCTCAAATTGTGATTAATACACGTCTTTTCAGATGGGAAGGAAGAATTTGGCAATCAGATAAATCTGTGCCGGGACCAAGGATTGAACCCCGGACACCAGCACAGAAGTCTGACACCTTACCCCTAGACCACAGGTTTTTAGTATTAATTCCTTTCCCCTTTATTTGTGTGCTCATGCAGAGTCATTTTCGATATTTCTTTATTAATTTTTTCGCTCTTTACAATAACTTTTCCTTACTCTAATTCCTTTGTCATTCTGTTTCAATTAATTTATAAAATATAACACACCATCCTCAGTGATAATTAATATGATTTTTGAATGAATAATATAAATTATTTTTGAAAAACATTATAAGTTGTAATAAGGAAACGATATTTAACGTAGTTATAATAATAGAATTCATTGTGAAGAATGGTTACAATGTGAGGTAGAAAATATGTTTTAATTAATACTGAGTCTAAGATCAATTGAGAATTAAGATATGAATGCTCTCTTAATATCTAAGAAGCCATTAATATTGACATTATTATTCAAATAAATATACAACAAATTAATAATATAATTATCATAAATTATAATAATCAAATTATATGTAATGAATAGTTACAATGTGGGTTAGAAAATATGTTTTAAATGTTACTGAGTCTAAGATCAAATGAGGATTAAGATATGAATGCTATCTTTAATAACTAATAATCTATTGATATTTACATTACTAAAATCCGATATAACAAATTAATAAATATAATTGTGATATTAAAAGTGATGTAAAATCAATTATTTGAATGTAGATAAATGATGTAATAGATATAATCTTAGATTTCAAGTTTGACGTTAGATTACTGTCTTTTAACAAATTCTAAAAGGATCTTAACATATTAAAAATGTGAGTCAATTCACATATAATATAAACATAAACATGTTAAAATACATGTAATAATAACACATGAGTCAAATACAGTTTAATACACATTTTGATGAAAAATGATAAGTTATAAAGTGGATAGTTAACAAATGGGAGAGAATAGAAATTAAATTTAAATGAGTTGAAAATTTAATTCTATTCTTATCTGATGTTGTAATTCCCTTGTCCCTTGTGATGCTGAATGTAAATTAATCACTAATCATCTACATGTTTCGACGCGACGACGGCGTCATCTTCAGGATTAAATAAGACAAAATAAGCGTAAGTTGTGGTGAAAGTATTGTATTTATAATAACAAATTATTTGACCATTGACTATGAGCCTAGCTAATATCTTGAATGTAATATATTTCAATTTTAATATGTTTATCTATCGTCACATAGGCTCTAAAGTTAACATTTCCAATTATAATTTTTATGATATAAAATTAAATTTTCATGTACGTACATTTCACAAACTGGTTTAATATGTAGTACAACTAACTCTATGTGATTTTCTAATTTTTAATATACTATCTCTTGTTGATACATTTTTAAATTGGGTTCAAAAATATTTTACCTTTATCACGTACAAACAGTTAATTTGGAAAATAATGGTGTACATCATATTATACCATTAAATTAGATAGCTATTACTGTAAATATTGTATCTTTCACGTATTAATTAAATATATCTGTCCCATCCACTATGAATGGACATAGCACCATAGTCATAACAATATTAACCGGTCTCGTGGTAAAGTGGTCAGCGCCCCTGTCTGCTGAAATAGAGGTATCAGGTTCGATTACTAGATGGAAAGGCGGTATTTTTCTACAAAGGGTAATAATTCCCATGATCACCAATGTTTGGTTAATTAGGCTTTAGTTAGGTTAAGACCTTCATTGGATCCACCCCGTCACATTCACTATCACCATCCCCTCACCTAATTGTGACATGGCGAGAACCTCCACGATTAGTACATTTGGGCATCTCCCATGGGCAATGGTACATTAGTACTATCTAACCTTTCCGCAAACTGGACTACTCATTGATGTAGTCCAGGCACGATAATGTTATTATTACTTAAGAAAAACATTTTAAAAACGTAGAATTATTTAAAGTGTGGGCACATTTGTGGTTAGATTTGAGAAATATTTTATTTTTTTGTTTATTGCCAACAATTTTCAAAACATTAATATCTTTCAAGAAATGATTCAAATTCAATTATTTTTTAAGGAAGTGAAATCACCCATTTGCCAAATAATTATAAAAAGATATGTTAAGATTTAAACTCTATAAAATAAATTTTCTAAAAAGAAACAATCCTTCATAGACTTGTTTTATTTTTAACACCGCATCTTACTAACCATTTGGGTTATACACTTAAGTATTAATCCTAATAGGAAGTGCACCCACACTTGCGTAGAGGGAGAGTGATAAACAATTTTGGAAAAACTACCCTCAGTACACTCGACCAAGATTTGAACCTTGAACTCCCCGTCAACGGCAGTCTAGTCTATTGCAAGAGTAGCACCTTAGACCATGCGGCCACCGAAGTGGGTCATAAGCCTGTTGTTTATAATTACATACTATCATATATTTCAGATTTATGAAGGTTATGTCTACAAAACTGTAATACTAGTATAAATAAATTACTAATACATTATATTATTATTATTATTATTATTATTATTATTAGCACCGCGTCTTACTACCCGTTCGGGTTATACGCACTTACGCTAATGTGTAATGGTAGGGTGATTGTGAGATGAAATGAAGGACCTACAGTTTAACGTGGAATCCGAACCACGGTGGAGGCCTGGCATTCCCCACATTCACAAGATGTCTTGTCAGAGGTGAAGGAAGGGTTTGGTAATCAGATATATCTGTGCCGGGACCAAGGATTGAACCCCGGCCGCCAGCATAGAAGTCTGACACCTTACCCCTAGACCACCAGGTCACCAATACATTATAATTAATACACTTTATTAATATAACTTTTTTTTACGATCAACGTAATGGGCTATTAATGGATTAATCTATGAGAAAAGTAGGAAGAAGGCTATTTTTAGAGGAAATGTACCCGCGAAATCATGAAGATAGGATTAGAAACACACAGGAATAAATAAATCACATGTAGACCCGCCCCCCCCCCTCCGAGATTCAAATCTCGACCTTTCAACACTAGCAATTCAGTCAATTGCGAATTTGACGCATTGAACCAGGGGACCTTCAATTCGGGATATCCACCATGGGGTCATTTTAGATTAAAAATGCTTAAGATACAATAAAAAAAACCACCGAAAATTGATTTAATTTATCTCCGTACCAATCGTGAACTATTGCAAATTATGTCATGGGAACAAGAGAGAGAAAAAAAAAATTCAATTTCTAGTCCGATCAAAGAATAATTGAAAACGTGTTTAGGTTCAATTTAACTCAATATATGAACACCCAAACAAAAACGATCTAGTGGTTAGAGTTCCTGGCCACAGATCCAGAGGACTTGGGTTTGATCCCAGGTACTTTCCAAAGTTATCTGAGAATAAATAGGTTTGGAACGGAATCAAACTCAGCCTCGTGATGACAAATTAGGAGCTACTTGAATGAATAGGTAGTATAACCAGTTTTGAAAACTGAGATTAACGGCTGGAGGGTTTGTTGTGCTGACCACATGACGCCCTTTGTCCGCAAAGGTTGGCACTACTATCGCTAACGGAGGCGGCCGCTCAGTCGATATAGCTCACTTGCGGATTCACACCATGAGTTTTATAGCCTTATTTTGTAAACCTATAAAATGAGGGTTCATGTAAATCTATTTAATATAATAATTTAAATCAAATATAGATTATATATTTGTCATTATTATTGATAGTAATATTTTTAATTGTGAAAATTTAATATTACATATATTAATATTTTATTAAATATAAAATAGTTCATATATACAAATATTATTTATATTCACTATGTATAATAATATACCCTATATATATATTAATATTAATATATAGTGTATAGATATTTATATTAATATAGCATATATATATATATTAATATTAATATATCCTGTATATATATTTCTATTAATATATACAGCCTACTAAAATATATTTAAAACCATACATATATTCACATGTACGGCTAGGTACTGAAAGTGCACAGGCCAGATTTGTATACCTGCTTAGTAGTATATCACTAGCTCACCATTGTGTGTGGTCTCTGAGCCCCAACACCATAATAAACGTATATTTTTCAGAAATCACAAGTATCGCGAGCTTCATGTTTTAGCCAGTACTCAACCTAACCTAACCTAACCTAGCCACTATAGCAAAGAGTAAGAGGGTTGTTTACAACACATGCTCGTCATGTTGGCACGTTATGCAGCTATTGGTTATTCACTGCGGTTTTTTATACAAGTTCTAGGTGTGCTTTTGATACAAGTTCTAGGTGCACTTTTGATACAAGTTCTAGGTGTGCTTTTGATACAAGTTCTAGGTGCACTTTTGATACAAACTTTAGGTGTGCTTTTGATACAAGCTCTAAGTGCACTTTTGATACAAGTTCTAGGTGTGCTTTTGATACAAGTTCTAGGTGCACTTTTGATACAAGTTCTAGGTGTGCTTTTGATACAAGTTCTACGTGTGCTTTTGATACAAGTTCTAGGTGCACTTTTGATACAAACTTTAGGTGCGCTTTTGATACAAGCTCCAAGTGCACTTTTGATACAAGTTCTAGGTGCGCTTTTGATACAAGCTCTAAGTGCACTTTTGATACAAGCTCTAGGTGCCCTTTTGATACAAGTTCTAGGTGCGCTTTTGATACAAGTTCTAGGTGCACTTTTGATACAAGTCTTAGGTGCGCTTTAGATACAAGTCTTAGGTGCGCTTTAGATACAAGCTCTAAGTGCACTTTAGATCCATATCTTTGCTCACCCTTGAAATGAAGTTTCCCCCTCTTTTCCCCTTTTGATGTTTTTCGTTAACAATCACGTAATTGTAATGTCAAGGTGTGGTGTAATTCTCCCAGTCACATCTAAAAAATACCAATAAACATTAAGAACCGGCAGACACGAGCCTACGTTCCAGCGACAGTCCGCGAAAATAAGGCTTTGAAACACTTATCTACAGTAGTTCTTCATTTTGATCGGGTCGTGTTTCCATTCGGGTATCATGGGAGAGGAGAGGAAACAGGAAGACGAGGAATGAAACTGAGGAATGACCTCCAGCGAGGAAAGAATATGAAGTTTCAGGATCTAGAAGAAGAAGTCGCTGATAGAAAATGCTAGATAATAATAATAATGATTATAATAATAATAATAATAATAATAATAATAATAAATTACATGTCTGGGCTACTTCAATGAGCATCTCCGTTAGTGGAAAGGTTAGTCAGTACTGATGTAGCGTTGCTCAGGGGACGCTCGGATGTATTAATCGTACATCCTTTCAGTGGAGGTTCTCGCCATGTCACAATTAGATGAGATGATGATGATAGTGAGTATTAAGGCATGAAGCCAATTAAGCTCTTAGCCTAAATTAAGCCTAATTAACCAAACCATGGTGACCATGACAATTATTCCCCTTTCGAGGAGAATCCCTGTGAACCATCGGGGATTCGAAACCGGGACCTTAAGGTCAGCAGCCAAGAGTTTTAACCAATACACCACGAAGTCAGTTAACATGCCGTATTTGTTGAAAAGACAAAATACATAAATAACATGGCAACAAAACTTGGAGGAACCTAAGTTTCAAAGTGTATAATCACAAGTACTTATAAATAATACACTTTCGTAATTTATCAAATTGATAGGGACAATAAAACCATATTTCTCTGTATAAATAGAATTTCAAAAGTGGAAATAACGTTTATAAAATGTAAAAAAAATAAATACATATATACATAAATAGTTAAATACCAATGACGTTAATAGAACTAGTGTCGTGTTTAAATTAACAATCGTATCGAACAATCTCTGACGCGTTCATTGATATAATTTCAAGATAACACACAAGAGTCTCTTATATTGGGGAATAACAACTCTTAGAATTACGGATATTCAATAGAGTGCGCAAAAATTTATTAGGGAGGTTAAAGAAGATGGGGTGGATCTTAACATTAACTTATGAGCCACTGTGTATCATTCAAACCCTACATTTGATTATGCACGTCAGTCAAGTAGACAAAATCTATCTCTTTAATACCAAAGTGTATATTCTTGTCGGATCCGATATCGACCTATTTTATGGGTCTAAATCCAGAATGGGCAAACTACAGCCCGCGGGCTAGATACGACCCACCGGTGTATTCAATACGACCCACGGTATAAGTAATTTAAATGGGTTGCGTTGTGAAAGAGGCTTTTTTTTTACACAAAAAAAAACTGTATTTTCATAAAACCACGCCAAAATCAACTTAAAAACTTGGTAGATCATGTCAAAATATACACGGCATTGTTTGAATCCTCATATTCATTTGAACAAATTGTTTTCAACCATGAAACTTAGAAATAGTAATCTTAAAACAGACTTATTGATGAGAATCTGTCTTCTTTCTTGAGAATCAACGCCTCACAGTTTATTAAACACAAGCTATGAAAAAAAAAAATGATGAAGCTCATCCACAGTTTCACTCACCTCACATGTCATATAAATATTCTGAATACATGCTTCAGTGGCCGCATGGTCTAACGCGCTACTCTCGCAGTAAACTAGACTGCTGTTGATGGGGAGATTGAGGTTCGAATCTTGGTCGAGTGTGTTGAGAGTGTTTGTTGCAAAATGGGTTTCCACTCTCCATTCACGAACATTTAGATACACTTCCTTTAATATAATCCTCCTAATCCCTAAAACCACTAGCATAATTAGTACCTAAGCGTATAACTCATACTTCAAATTTAAATAATATTACATCGATAAGCAAATGATTAATTGTAATTTGTATCTTATCATTTTGTTAGAAGCTATTCTTTTTATTCACTAGTTATCACATCTAGGATGAAATAATTACTGTCTAACAGTAAAATATAAACTTGGTGGTTCAAACTTTTCTTCAAAATTTAAATTGCACACGTGCTATTCCGCAACGACACTACCGCCATTTGGCTTCAATGTCTGTCCACTGGAACTAAAGAGAAGCCAGACCCGTGTATCTTAGACTCTGGTCCAAACCGACCGAATTGATCTCTAGAGAGTGCCTAATCCCCGCTACTTGACATTTTTTTTAAGCTTATGGTATTACTAACAGAGAAAGACATCACATCCAGTTTGGTCGCCTGTATGTAGGCTATTCGCAGCTCTGGTTGAATAGAACGTTGCCCAGGGTACACTTATGGTGGTTATCCACTTATTTATTTTATTTAGCACAATCTTTACATAGACACTTACCATCTGGTGTTTTAGTACAATCAGATGAATTTTTCATTTTTCCACAACCATCACACTTTGTTTGACCTTCTGAATCTGTATGGCTATGCTTTTTTTTTAATGTTTACATGTATAATAAATTCCTTTCCTAATATCTTAATTATTCTTTTTAATTATAAGAATAAAAATATTTCCTCTATTGTATTAAAGCATTTATTAAATTTTTTTATCGACACTATTATTTTTTTCCTTTTCAATTTTAAGAATATTATTTTTAGTCTCTGCAATTTCTTTAATATCAGTTATTTCATTGAATAAGTGAAAAAGCATATAGTTTAATTTCTTTTCTTTTTGAATATAAGTTTTGAAAAATATTATTGTTTCATAAATAATTATTATTAACAGTAATGCTTCTATAGTATTGATATAGCAATGAGATGAATAATTGATGATAGTGAAAATGAGGTTGCGTAACCGGTGGAAACACTTAACTAACCCTGTTGACCGCTGGGATAAATAACCTTAAGAGAATAATACCCAAGGTACCAGCCAGGAACCGGAACCGGGGCTCCTAGTTTCGTAGTCAGGTGCACCTGCACCAAGGGGCAGAGGTTTTCAAAGTTTATCGTATTGATTGCATGGTTAGCGTGCCTGACAATGACTCAATACTGGCGGTCAACTCAAAGATCTAATTTGCGTGAAAGGGTAGATGGAATGTATCGATACTAGAACAAAAAACACACATTATCCATTATATACAACTCGCAAGTCGTGCATTCGTTACTCCTGTTGACCTAATATATATTTATTTCACATTTATAATCTTAGGTTTATTTTTAACGTTTATTGTGTTAATAATAATAATAATAATAATAATAATAATTATTATTATTATTACCACCATGTCTTACTGCCCGTTCGGGTTATATGTCTACATATAAGGTCTAATTACGATAATGGTTTAGGAATTGGGAAGGTTCATTATAAATGAAGTGAACCATCATTTGCGTGGAGGTAGAGTGGAAAACCATCTAGGAAAAACCACCCCCAGTTCATCCGATCGAGATTAAAACCTCGATATGCCCATCCTAGGCAGTAAAGCTCAACATGAAACTACCGCGTCAGCTGACTACGCCACCGAGGTGGGGGTATATATTTGTAGATCATTGAATACAAAATTATTACATGTATATATATTCCCATTATAGATGTATTTATCATACTAAACATTTGTGGTAGGAATGAGAAAGTTTGAATTTATAGGTAGTGTACCCGCATTTGTATGAGAAAGTAACGCAAAACCATTAAGGCCAAACTAACCTCAGTCCACCCGACCGGGATTTTAACCCCGATCTCCCCGTCATCGACACTCTAGTGTATTGCGAGAATAGTGCCTAAGGCTGGTTCACACAGAAAGCTAAGCTAAGCTAAGCTAAACCTTGCTAGGCCACGCTATGTTTTTTCTGATTGCTGGTCGTGAAACTTTTCCATCTTCCGTCTTGATCCAACTTAAGTTGCGCATGCGCATAACGCAGCTTGGACCACGTGTTACACAGACGCAAAGCCTATATTGTTGAAAATAATCAAATAAGTGTTGAAGTTTTCATGTTTGTTTCACGTGTATTTAAGTAATATTATATCTAGGTTTTATATTTAATAAGTGTTTTTATATTACAAGTCAAATCTCCACCTCCCAAATTTTCTTCCTCTTACAAAACAGCAGCTCATCTTCCTCAGTACTATCACCTGAGCTCAAACAAGACTTTTGGAGAATGTCATAACTCAACTTCACTGGAGCTGATCAGAAATAAACCAAGTGAAAAGAGGAACCATAGATTAGCAATGAGTGTGAAACAAAACCTTAGCACAGAATAGCGCAGCATAGCAGAGCATAGCAGAGCATAGCATAGCATAGCATAGCTTAGCCTAGTTTAGCGTTCTGTGTGAACCGGCTTTTAGACCATTCGGCCACAGAAGTGGTTTTCTTTAGTGCTTTAAGTTATGGTTGTCAAAACCCATCTACGGTAGGATTGTAGGTAAATTACAACTAGAAGAAGGTTCCTTATTGCGAACATTGGCTGAAAGTCACTTAATTTCAACCTAATAGTAATGCCATATTATTAGTAAAAAGTTTCTTCCAACGATTCTAATAATACTTCCAGCCAATGTTCGCAATGAAAAACATCCTGCTATCTGTCACTTACCTACACTCCCATTACCACCGTAGATAGACTCTAATTTACTTGCTTTAGGTTTTTACTACGATTATCTTTGAGTGGTGGGGATGGAGGGGTAAATGCCCCACTTCCCTTTAGCTAATGTATGAATGTGGTATCGAATGAAATGTATCGATACCTTACTCATTAAATGTATCTGAAAATAAATATCGATACTGTACTAGTATCGAAAGAAAGGTATCGGTATCAAAATTTTAATCGTGAATTTTTTTTATCAAGTAATAATAATTTCAACTTTTGCATCATATTAATTGTATTTTCATATTTATTTAGACACTGAAAATTATGATAATTTAAATTTAACCATATTATAGTATACTTAGATCTATCGCGTCTATGTTATGTGTTGTAGCTTGGAAGTATGGAAGATCATATTTTTTTTATGGATCTTATAAAAGGTTTTACCATATCATCTAGAGTTCTTGCTTATCATCCAGAAAATGAGTGAGAATTGAGAAATAATATAATTTACTCTTCCTATACAATCCACCCTAGTAAACATTTAATCTCATAATCAAGAAGCTGAAGCTATTATTTATGTTTTTTGTTGAGGAATTTTCCATCAAGATATCATATTCTGAAAATTGAAAAATGACACCTGGACACGGGAATAAAACCCGGGACCTTTGGCTTAGTACGCCAATGCTCTTACCACTGAGCTATCCAGACTCTGCCTTAAGATATGAGTGAAGGATGACCCTGGACACGGGACGATTCCTGGATAGCTCAGTGATAAGAACATTGGCGTACTAAGTCAAAGGTCCCGGGTACGATTCTCGTGTCTAGGTGTCATTTTTCAATTTTCAGAATTTAATCTCAGCATGAGTGAAGATAGAAAAAAAAGTTGTTTGTTTCGATATCAATCCGATACCGGATTGTGAATGCTAATATCACTAAAAGTATCGGGAAAAAAGTATCGAGTAAAAAAATACTATTATCAAAAGGAAAATATCGATATTAGTAGGACTAAATTATAAATACTTTATACAAAACCCAAACCACCTTATTATAAGAACGAGAACACACCATTTTGCCTTTCAAAATCTATAAATTAAGCTACTTAATTTTTAATACTACTGGAATTGAGAAAAATTGATTAATATGTATGTATGCATGGTTATTATTTTAACATATGGTTTGATAAGAATCAAGATACAATTGTCGCAAGCTGAGAACTACTTGTCAAATATAGATTAAAGTGTATTGTTTCACTTACGTAAGAACTATTAAAATAACTACTTACGACGCACGTCAGTCGTAACAAATTTAAATTTTACACTTTATATCAGCGATTTTTAATCTTTTTCAACTCACAGCACACTGCATGAGACGTTAGAATGGTCACTATTTTATTTCTCAATATTTTATCACTAATATGAAATCATGTGATCCGTTTCGGTGGTAGTATGATATAAGGTGCTACTCTCGCAATAGACTAGGCTGCCAAAGACGAGGAGATCGAAGTTTGATTCCGGTAGGGTGCATCGAGGGGTGGTTATTAAAAAATAATTTACCACTCTCCCTCCATGAAAATCCGGTTGCACTTCCTTTAAATTAAACCATCCTAATCCCTAAAACCATTAGTATGATTAGTATTAAGCAAACAAACTTAACGGGTAGTAAGACACTCTGTTATCATAAATGTGCATCGTACAAAAGTGATTTGAGATATCCCCATACGAAAATAATCGACTGGATTCAGGTCGGGTGACCGCGCAGACAATGGAATGCGGTCATCCCTTCCAATCCAGCGACCAGGAAATACAGATGGTGGCGAACATCCACGCTGATGAGAGGTGGTGCACCACCATATTGCAGCCACATCTTCTCACGAATAGACAAGAGTAGGTCCTACAACAGCTCAGGCGAAACCCGTTGCATGAACCACAAGTACCAGTATGTAAGGTAAATGTGATAAGACAGAGCCACCTTGTGGACGATAGGTAAACCAAATGAACATTATGGCTTGCCTAACCTTCAGGCTCTCCCCCACATGTTTGGGCCCATATCCCTCTTAGCTGGCTTCGCAGCCCACACGTTCCCTATCTCAAAATATTCGGTATTCACTGAAACACCCTGTATGTGTACCATATATGTATGTATACTATATATATGATATTGTGTGTATTGAATGTATGTATGTGTGACTGTGTGTGTATCATATACTGTAAATGTCTGGTGCACCACATGTTATTTATTACCAGTCTGGGATATTCACATAATTTCACTAATAAGTCTAGGGATGAATAAGGTAGTATATGGATTAAGTATAATAGCACTCGCATGGAGGAAAAGTGAGAAAACAAATTGTGTTAAGAAAACCCTTAGTAAATCCACCAGGGTTCGAGCCCTGCTCTCCTCATTGACACTGGAAAACCAGGCCAGCCGAGACAGACGCCCTAATCCGCGTAAACACAAGGCTTGTAAAATTTATTTAAAATGTGTTTTTGAGTATTAAGTATTATAAAAATACTTAATTTTATCTACGTAGTACAAGCTAATATATATTAATAGACAATATAATAGATTTAATAGAAAAGGTATTATATTTGTTAGTTACGGTTGTAACCGAATATAGATATCATATTACTTAAATTGAAAAATGACACCAGGACAAAGAAATTGAACCCATAACCTTTGACTTAGTACACTAAGGTTTTATTCTTGTGTGTTCTTGCGTTTTCAATTTAAAGTAGAGAAAATGTAACAGCCAAAATTAAATAATATTTATATTCCTCAGTGTAAGCGTAGAAATAATTATATTAAATAGAATGGTGACCAAATAGGACCACAGAGTGCCTAGATCTCACTTGCCTCCTAAAATTATAACTGGGGAAAATACAGAAACAACATGTCACAGAAGTAACAAGTACATGATACAAAGGCTGACTATAATGAGTGTGTATTTATTGTTATAAGATCGACAATGCTCGTTAGGAACAGCCTAACTTCACTTACAGCTCCTCAATATACCTGCTTATTGCTATAGTATCGACAATGCTCGTTAGGAACAGCCTAACTTCACTGACAGCTCCTCAATATACCTGCTTATTGCTATAGTATCGACAATGCTCGTTAGGAACAGCCTAACTTCACTGACAGCTCCTCAATATACCTGCTTATTGCTATAGTATCGACAATGCTCGTTAGGAACAGCCTAACTTCACTGACAGCTCCTCAATATACCTGCTTATTGCTATTGTATTGACAACGATCGCTAGGAACAGCCTAACTTCAATGACAGCTCCTCAATATACCTGCTTATTGCTATAGTATCGACAATGATCACTAGGAACAGCCTAACTTCACTGGTAACTCCTCAGTATACCTGCTTGCGAGCAAACCAGTCTATTAGATTAGACAACCCTCATTAGGGAAGAAAGCACCTTAACTGGAGAACATATGCAACCCGCTGATCACCACTAGCCAGAAAACTATAGATCAGGGGCCCCCAATTATTTTTGATAGAGATTCATTTTAAGATTCGGATGGATGTCCAATGAATATCTCGAGGTTTTGCGAATCTCTCTTCCAAGTAATATCATGTATTATCACCTCACTAGAGGTGCGCTACTGTAGCTATGGCAGTCACCACACCGAACTCTCTCTCTACCTCTCATGCAATCACGGGTTTTTATGTAATGACGTTCAAATTTAAAGGACAAGGAACCGAATCCCGTTTAAATTATACATTTTATGAGTTACCATAGGAAATTATTAACTACATTAAATTGTGACATTTTTATTTAGTTTATCTATTACTGTAGAAATGTTTAAAAATATATTTTCTTCCCAATATTAAAAAAAAAAAATGTCTTTTTGTTACTTTCAGTGGCATAGTTTTTACTCTCACTTCTTGCGATAGTTATTAAAAAAAAGTATAAGCAAGCTAGAATTGAAATAAGTGCACCACAATATGTTTGTACAAAAGATAGAAAAACCAAAGTGAAGACCACACTTTGTTGTTAAAGAAATTGAAAATTTCTTTAAAAAAAAAGTTGGCTGAATTTATGTGAAAAATTGTGATTTGATAATTTTATTTTCTATTAAATAGAATTTACATACTGTACGCCTACCTAAATTTACAAATAGACCTCACTGTTAAATATTTTGAACACCATACTAACAAGAACATTGGATTATAAAATCTATAAAACAAAAATCTGAATTAAAAAAAATTTGTAAGCCATGTTTCCATTCGAAATCATTAATTTATTATTATAATATGATTATAAACCATCGAGAATTAAGTTTTTTCTTTTTTATTGTTGCGTTCAGCACACAGGTAGAAATGAGGAAGGTAGCTAAGAGGAAGTGAACCCGCATTTTCGTGGAGTGAAGATGGAAAAACCAGAGTGATATATCACTTGTCGAAAACCGTTAAAGGTATATATATATATATATTTAACGGGAAAACCACCCAAAGTTCACGAAGACGAGATTAAAACCTTGACCTCGCCATCAATAGCGTTCAACCAACGGCAAGCAACGGCTAGAACACCGCTGCAGGTAGCTAAATTTTGTAAACAAATATTTACTTTCTCTCGACGCCTTGGAGAGAAAATATTGTGATCGTCAAAAATTCGAAATCGAGATTTTGATAAATGTCGACGTTTCATGACCCCCTGAAACCATCTTACCGAGTGGGCTAAAACTTTGTGTCTGGGGACTTCCTTCATAAGGTCCACCCGAGGGGTATTTGGAATTATATGTCCAACCCTAAATTTATGGGTAGTTTATTGAAAAACAAACAGAGAATAAATATATTTTTTCGAAATTATCTCTAACGATTTTGATTACATTTTATAACAAAACACTGCTTATCATTATAAACAAGATGGAGATTTTCATTTTCTCATGAACATGACTTTGAGAGTACTTTAAATGGGGAGATTTTCAAATTTTCATAATTTCTTCGCATATATTTGGGACACGTAATAAATTATCATGTAAAGTTATGATACTACTTTTATTTGAAATATATTTTTATAAAAACAATAAGTTCTGAGCTATAGACAAATATATATACTTTTTAATACAGGTTTAAAAAAAATTAATTTGATTCTTATGCTTTGTGGTTGACAAAGATGTTTCTCTTTTCTCACTTTTTCTGTAACAATGTTCCTAGTTCCTAATGCCTTAGATTAAGTAACAGTGTATATTATTGTATTTATAATCTTTGGTGTAGTGTTTCTACAACAATGTATAGATCTATTGTTTCGTTTAACAAATCACGAGTTTTTAGTAAATGTCTATTTTGAGATAAACGCGATAGAAAGTCTGTGTGGTGACTTGTACCATTTATTTTTTCATTACTAAAATACAAAATTGCCTTTACCTCTATTTGAGTTGGTTTGTGGACTTATAATTTCTAATACTCTTTTATTATTATTATTATTATTATTATTATTATTATTATTGGAGTTTACCGATGTATCGATACAACTAGAGATCGTGTAACATCATTAAAATTAATTTACTCATGTTTATGTGTACAGCAAAATCCATGATTTATCAATACTTTTTTGAACAACCTATATATACATGTATGTATGTAATTAAAAAACAATGAAGTCTTAAACTAAAATATGACAAATATTTTCAGGGGACAGAAATAATGCCTTTGACACACATGCCTTTCTCCCCTAAAGTAAATTTTTGGAAGCGCCACTGAATCTTAATATCTTCAAAATTAATCCCGCTATAATTATGAAAAAGTTTTACTCGTCTATAAAACATGAATACAACTATTTAGAGAAATCCTTTTCATCTCATCTTACAAAACCAACAAATAGCTTTTGTATAATCAAGGAAACACTGTTTATGTAAATTATTTATAAGCTAAACAAAATCAAGTGTTATACATATTATTCGTGTGTGATAGAACATTATCTTATTATATAGAACAATATGATAACCTTAACACTATTTTCTTGTATTTAATGTTTTATTTAATTTTAATTTAATTGAAATTACATCTTATTGTAACTAGGCAAATATTAACATATACAGTTTTTAATCACTATAGTTCATATTAAATTTACAAGTTAAATATAATACAAAAAATCGCATGTTGTTACTATGCATAGTTTCAGAGAAATATGGTATACAACTTTATCGTTCTTATATAGTAGGTGTCCATCTGAATCTTAAAAACTCGACATACTTCCACGGTTCGGCAAAACTTTAACAGTGACTCAAGTTCAAGCCCTACTAATTCAAAACTTGTTTTTTCTTTCTTTTAGTTATTTTAATTATTTATTATTGCTGGCCTTCCATGTCTAGTACTCGCCCACCACCGAAATAGCATCATTTCATCTGTTTATCGCTATATAGTTAATGCCCTTAAGAATGTCTCTGCGATATGGATACGGACCGCGGTCCTCCATTTGCTGACCACTTCTATATATAGACGGAAGGCGCCCTTGCACCAGAAAAAATAAATCTTTGAGCCCTCATAATTTTGTTTACAGTAATTTTATGAACATTCAGTAAACAAAAGTTAGAGGTTACAAATATAATCAAACGGATAAGATCACATGCTTTGGCTACGTCTTTGTAAAATATATTTTATTCAAATTTGGAAAAAAAGACAATCTTAATTATTAATGGTATTTAATAGTGTGAAAAAAAATACTATATAATTTCCTCACCTAGCATGATATAACTAGGACGGAGCCCAGATTGAGCAAACGCTGTTGTAAGCGACCTGATTATACAGTCATCCATTTAAGCATAGAAAAAACACCTTAAAATAGGTATTTAGCTAGGCATAGTTAAACATTTAAGTAACTTATAGAAAAATGCATGAGAAAAGGCATAAGCATCTATATAAGCATAATAAACTATATAAAAATAAGCAACTTGCTAGAGACATGCCACCATTTAAGTATATAAAAGCAGCTTATAAAAGGTATTACGGCTAGGCATAGGTATCCGTTTAAGCATAGAAAACTAGCTGGCAGTAGGCAGCTAGCTGGTCATAGAATGATCCAAGCATAGGCTACTAGCTGAAAATAGATAACTTGTCCAAACGCTTCTTGAAATGCGATCACAGAGTGAGCTAACGCTATTCTACCGGTTCATTGCTGCTCCATAATGGCGATCTTCCCACTCACTCGAGGAAAACTACCGGTTAATTGCTATTCAAGTGGCGATCTTCCCGCTCACTCGAGGAAAACTACCGGTTAATTGCTATTCTAGTGGCGATCTTCCCGCTCACTCGAGGAAAACTACCGGTTAATTGCTATTCTAGTGGCGATCTTCCCGCTCACTCGAGGAAAACTACCGGTTAATTGCTACTCCATAATGGCGATCTTCCCGCTCACTCGAGGAAAACTACCGGTTAATTGCTACTCCATAGTGGCGATCTTCCCGCTCACTCGAGGAAAACTACCGGTTAAGGCTAAGGCCACACGAACTATTTTTACCACTGCATTAAAGTGGTTTTTGTTGCGCTAAAAATTGAAACCAAGAGTTTCAATGGTAGGATGCAAGACAAGCGATAAATATATCGCACTACAGAGATAGGGTAGCTCCTTCACCGGGGTTGTGCCTCTACGTTCCTACAATTAGCACTCAAGTGTAATCCCAAGTCATGTTTACTAGCGCTGTGATTAGTGTTATATTTTTATTATGAGCAATAATATTTGATATTTAAAATGAGTTACAATGTCATCGATTTAATTGATAATGAATCACTATTTATACTCATTGAAACGATCTTGTCGACAGACTACAACCAATGATGTTGCAGCGTCACATACACCACGCAACTTGGAGTGGAAAATAATTTTTCCTGGTATCATTATTATGAATTATGTTTACGCGACTGAAATGTAAACAGCACCGAAGAGAGTTATGCGCGACAAACGCTTATTATCGCTCTGTGTAACCTCCCTCTTAAGAGTTTTGCAGCTGCGACTACGCTGCTTTTTATCTCTCCAGCTAGCAGTCTCCCGACCGACTTTTGGATTCACGATTTTTATAGCTGAGGTCTAGGCGAGAAAAAAAAATCGTTCGTTTGGCCTTAGCCTTAATGTTAGGGCCCTTTTAAATAGGAATTTCATGACGCGCGACAAGTGACGACATGGCAACGCGTGTTCTCTAAATTCCCTGGAGACAATTAGTGATTGTATACTCGGCCACACGTCATTTATTTGGTTGCGATCTTAAAAGGGTGTCGTTGTAACTTAGAGAACGCCGCGTCAAAATGACGCAAGGCGATCCAAGATACATTATATTAAATGGGCATTTTATACAAGCGTCAGATTTTGTGTCGCTGTGTTGGCGAGACTGCAGGGCAACCAACTTCTACGTCACTCGTGTTGGAAGCTCAGTGTAGCGAGTAGTGCGTTTCTTATTTGTGATTGACTAGTTATTGTCTACCTCTTTATTTGTTCCTGAAATGGAAACAATATGAGGAAGATAACGCACGGATCCATCAAGAGGGGTAGTAAAGAAGATACTGGCAGATCTGACCTCTGTTTTTCATGTTTTTAATGACGCACGACAAATGTTTCTTGTATAAAAACAAACGCCCAAGATGAGCCTCAGGAGTCACTCTTTTCGTCCGTCAAGAAACGTCTGTATAAAAGGGCCATTAATGTTTATAGCTCACCCACTTCTCGTGGTCTCTTTTCACGGCTTAGAAGATCCTCATCCATTGCAGGACAAAACCAACAAACTTGAACACCTGTACGCGAGCTGTACTATATTCTCACAGCCGATCGCTTGGCGATCACACTCATACTTACACTGTTCTGTCGAATGGCCCCGAACTTGCCCGGAAATTACCGATGACAAAAACTACGCTTGGCAGCGTTGTTGAATCGAAGAAAGTATTATCCATGAAGAATTCTTTTGCTTTGAATTTTCTAGGTGTGAGCGGATCATTGAAGTATGTGAAAACAATAATTTTCTGGTTGTCACGCTTCGATGAAATCTAGTATTTTTTGCTTTGTTTGTCAGCTAGATATTAGTGGTCTTAAACTGGCAGTGGCGGATATTTAACCGTCCTTTGAGGTTAGTAAACTATGTAGGTTAGGTTACTATAAGTCATTCACGACCTAAGTTTACCTGGATGACAGCTCGAAATGTTACTAGAAGTAGTCCCTAGTATATCACTACGCCAACAGCTGATATCTATCACTTTGGATGACTGTAATGAAAACAGATGGTAATATATTAATGTGATAGTTAACCACAGTAATTTAGGCCAATATTATATATTTATTTGAGGACGGATACAGTTTATTTATCGTTTTATTCCACTTAAAAATAAATATTCACACCACTTTCACAAAAACTTCTAACGAACATGGCTTCAAAATGGCGACTGACGAATTTAAACCATGTGGTTGAACATAGCGGTAAACAAGTTTTTTTACAATGATGCAGACACGCAGTTGATGAAAATATTTGATTCAGTTAAATATTTCAAAATACGATAAAATAATCATAAAATCATTTATTGTTTGTAAAAAAATGACAAAAATTTTCTCTTTTGCAAGTAAATACGATACCTGTATTAAAAGGTATTGATGTGTGCACTATATTACACAAAATCAGTAACGTTTCAAAACGAAAAATAAGTACTAATAATTATGTTTAAAATATTGTTTCGAGTTGGATAAAAAGAAATTATTTAAAAAAATGAAATAGTATGAGAAAACTTAAGTTTACGTTATGATATTTTACAAGTGTTGGCAACCCAAAACCTAAACATATGATTTTCGAACTGTCATCCAGGTAAAAACCTATCGTGAACGGAATTTACTCCCTGATGAGATTATGTGATATTTACGATAGATATGTGTTGCCAGTAGAGGTTTTAAACCTAGCCTAAGCCTGACTAACCAGACCATGGCAGCCGTAAAAACTATTCTTATTCGAGAAAAATACCTATGGTACTGCCGGGAATCGAACACGGACGTCTAGATTAGCAGCAAGGAATGCTGACTACTAGACCAAGAGGCTGGTTATCACCTAGATGGGAGCGGGTCTTAACATTGAGATTTCAAATCATGCCCAGCCATCTTTGAAAAAAATATGTTTCGTACTTATTTAAAAAAAAGTATTGTGTAACTGTTTTTACAGTGATAAAATTATATGTATCTTCTTTACTTCTATTTTCATTGTCAACCCATCTTGGGGGCATAATTAGCTAATGCACTAGTTTCGTATTGAACTATACTGCCAAGGATGGGGAGATCAAGGTTTGAATCCCATTCGAGTGAACTTGGGGGTGGGTTTCTTAAATGGTTTTCCACTCTCCCTCCACGCAAATGCAGGATAACTTCCTCTATATTCAACCTTCCTAATTTCTATCCCATTGGTGTAATTAGTACTTAAGCGTGTAATCCAAATGGGTAGTAAGACGTGGGGCTAGATACTATTATTTATTTTTATTTCCTTCTCCTTATTTAATATCAGTCTTGGCTTTCTGTGACATGTTTCGGTGTTATATATAGATGCTACACCATCTTCAGATCTTTTTTTTGATAAAGATAGTATTCTTTTAAATATTAACTATCAGAAAGTTTGTGAAAGTTTCCAGGTATTAATTGTAAAAACATTTTGGGTTTGGTTAATTTTTTACTTTATTAAACATCTAAACAAATTCAAATATCTTACTAATATTATAAATGCGAGACTTTGTTTGCGAAGCCGCGGCGGGTAAAATAAATAATTAATTATTAATTAAAACCCGCCCCGGTGGCGTAGTTGGCTAACGCACTAGTCGTGTTGAGCTCGACTTATGAGGACGGGGAGATCAAGGTTCGAATCTCGGTCGGGTGAACTGGTTTTTTCCTTAATGGTTTTCCACTCTCCCTCCACGCAAATGCGGGTTCACTTCCTCTAATTTAACCTTCTAAACTCCCAATCCATTGGCGTAATTAGTACTTAAAGCGTATAACCCAAACGGGTAGTAAGACGCGGTGCTAAATAATAATAATAATTATAATAATACTAATTAAAATTTTGTTAAAAGTGGTAGTTTTATTCCCATCGGTAATCACACAAACTAATGATCCATTTCATTTGTCTGGTTTTCTGGTGACGGCGAGTCCCTAAATTGAATTCTGTCCAAGTGGGCGATATTTTCTGAGATGGTTACTCACAAGCCCCATGCAAAAATGAAAGCATATTCCCCTAAATGTCACCTTCTTCACCACGACATAATTAATTAAAATATACGGATAGCTTGGAGGGGTAGTAAAGTGCGTTTCTAAAATTAAATAGAATGTTAGTTATAGAAAATATCACAATTACACATTTTTATCACCGTGTTTTACTAACTGTTCAGGTTATACACATATATGATAATTACTCTAATGGGGTTTGGGATCAGGAAGGAAGCATCTTAGATGTAGAATACCCACATTTGCATGGTAGGAGAGTGAGAAACCATCTTAGTAATAGCCACCCTCAGTAGACCGGCACTCCAACCCCGATCTCCCAGTCATCAGCAGGCCAGTCTAACACGAGAGTGATGCCTTAAGCTTGATTCACACTTTCATAGAAAATAGAAAACATAATCTTCATCTGTGGCGCAACAATTCACACGCTGTATTCTGAACCATAATGCATTGCAACGTTAACTTAAAACAGCTGATTATAAACATATTTTACTTTCTAGTGGATAAATATATATTTCATATCATTTTCCCGATGGATGTTTTCAAACTATAACGCTGTGTCCTGGCACAATCCAATACATCGATACGCACGTTTTACATTAACGGGTTATTTCAAATCTCCTCACAACGGACAACGAAGCTGTCTGCTTTCCTCTGGCTGTACAGCGCATGCGTTGTCAAATGCTCATGTGCACTGATTTGAGATGATTGGTTCTTAGATTTGATTAGTTCTCCCATGCTGAACACCTCAAGTAGAGCGGACAAAGTAGAGACGAGTTGAACTTCAGCAAAACAGCTCGCAACGATTAGGCGGAAATCTGGTGATTGGCTTAGAGCGCGTCACGTGACCACGTTTCTGTTCTGCGCCAGTTTTTCGCCGAACGTGTGAATACACAATTAGACCGGTGTTTTTAAACGGTTGTGCAGCTGTGCATTGGGGTGTAACGGGATAATCTGGTTTAGCCCCGTTCAAACGTAAAAAATGAATATTTTGTTGGTGCCTGCAAATCATCAAAAGTTAACAATGACATACTAGTGTAAAATGCTACGCCCATAACGTATGTTTGTTTATTTACATACCAACTTCGCCGACTCTTCCTTCGAGCCTGATGCCCCACTGGAGAAAAAAAAACACAGAGAAAAAGTGACCAAGCGCGGCCACTTGGGGAGAACTCCGCGTTCAACGACGAGTACAAACCAACTGAGAGCTCCATGAATGCCATCGGCTGACGCATGTCAATATTCTAGAACCTCGGGGAAGTTTCCCCTTCACTTCATACTCACCGCTCCACCACGTGGCCCTCTCTGACTATATATTCACCGAGCTGCTTGGAAGAAATATAAAGAGTGGAGTGGAGTGGACGACACGGAGGGAGACGAGACGAGACGAGGACGAGACCACTTGAATTGAATATTCGGAGTTGGAAGGTTGACTTCACTCCTCGTATTCAATA
>CABFVZ010004456.1:18273-48958 GCA_902151445.1 Timema monikensis | reverse complement strand
GTTTTTACTGGTGCATGTTTATCGTACAAGTCAAGGATCTTATCATTAAAAAGATGTAACCTGTCATCAACGTTTAACTTAGTGTTGACCAGGTACCAGGGCATGGATTGAGTGTCAGCATTCAGTTTGTCTGTATCAATGGATTTAATGTCACAATATGTGATTAACTTAGGTGCGATTTTAGCCACACGCATTGAGTAGGAGAGGTAAACATGATCATGATGCGATATTCTAGGGACCGTGACTTGTCCAGAAGAGATCACTTTATTAGAGTTTGAAGTATATATATGATCAATCCACCTTTGCGAGGTTGCTGTATGATGTGTTGCGTCTGAGTGACATGGCGTCATAAAGTCGGTAATTGCGAGGTTTCATTGTTGCTACTAAGTAAGTCCACGTTAAAATCACCCATTACAATTTATGTTCATATTTGTGCATGTGTTCGGTCAAGGCAGTCTCAAAAGCAGTAAATTGACCAACTCGAGGTGGCCGGTACACTACAGATAACATAAGCCTTTGTTGTGAATTGTTTATTTCAACAATAATATATTCAGGTTGCGCTGAGTATGGACTCAGCGATGCAGATAGTACTTTATATTTAATATTACCCCTGATGTACACACACACACCTCCACCGCCCTTCATGGTTCTATCATTTCTAATGAGTTTATAACCACTCAGGTGTACTAAGCTAGAAGGAAGGGATGGTTTTAACCAGGATTCAGAAACAAGAATAGCATGAAAGGATAGAGAAGAAAATAAGTTGTTGAATTCGTGGAAATGGCTTAGTAAAGACTGTGTATATACTTGGGCCACCTGCAGCGAAAGCGGCTGGCCTTCATGTACATTGTGAAGCATCATAACTGTTGAAGGGGTTGTAGAGGAAGGGAGGGAAGGGACGATTGTCAAGGTCACCAACAGACATGGAACATAGCTCACTAAAACATATTGTAGTTAGGATATCTCGCCCTTGTAAAATATTATCTGCACACATACAAAAATATAAAAATAATTACCCGAGATCTTGAGACTTGAATTGAGCTGGTTAGCACACATACACATCCACACATTTTAGAACTTAGGCCTAGTAAATTAATAACAATAATCAACACACACAATAATATATCAAATACCACACTAAAAACAAATGAAGTCATGGAAAAAAAAAATTATGAAATTGATTTTTGAACTTAAAATAGAAGTAATAAATTGTATTTCCAGATCATTCACTGTGCCCTGGGTAGCCCTTCCATGCAGTTTATGTGCAACTTGCGCATTCCAGTCTTGACAACAATGCATCCATATAAAGTCCATATGTTTTTCAAACCAAATTTCTGTATAGCTGCTTGTAGTATGATCATACACTCAAAAGTTAGGTTTATTCTTTACCCGGCAAACTGTCTTTTCCCACGGAAGACCTCACTTCGTTTCCTGTATGAAACAAACTTCACAATGATAGGCCTGGGTTTGCTTCCTAAAATTTTGCCTACGGTCAATGTCATCAACAGTCACATGTGATAGATTAAATTTATTCTTAATCACATCCAGCACCAAAGAGTGTGTGTTCTCCGAGGTGTCTTCAGCAAAACCAAGAAATCTCAAGTTGGATTGTCTTTGGTATTGTTCCAATTCATCTTTCGAAAGGACAAGTTCACACTTTAGCTGATTATGATCAGCATCTCGTTTCTTAATGTCTTCTCTTAGCTTCCTGATTTCATCCATGTTAAAATCAAGTAGATCTTTCAGTTCTTTCACTAATTCACAGGTCACCGATTCAGTGACAGTAGCCACTAGTTTATTTAATATATCCTTCGATTGTAGCACTTCCTTGACTCGCTCTTGCACTAAGCTAGAAATTTCAATGCTGTCGAAGCTTGTCTTTTTGGCCATCTTGTATCAGCGAACAAAACAAAATATATTCAATTAGCTCTTCAATAGTAAACAAAGATGGATTCACAAACAGAAAAAAATATCCAATTTAGAATGAATTATATTAGACTTTAAATGTGTTTAAGGTATTAAACTTCACTCAGCACCTGCTTTAATAAAGATTAAAAGCACGAGCGAAAGGTGACCGGTTACTCACAATCTGCCATCTTGACCCAATATGTGATCTAAGTATATTTGATACTTATAATTATGAAATTAGAAAGACTTTTGATGTTGCACACATTTTATTTAACTGATTACACCATCGGCACTGAATATATGATATTAAACTATATGATTTACGGATTGTTTTTCTACTATATTACATGTTCTGTGTTCGGTGTACTGTGTAATGTTATATTCTCTATAGGTTCATCCTCACAAGCTGCTTATATATGACCTACCCCTTGCTTCTTGGACCCCTTGTCAACAGTGTTAAAACTAACTAATAGGAGAACTCCTGTTGGTGACCTAATGTTGTGAAGGCTAGCTTTCTATTGGGTAGAGGGAGCCAGCGAGTCACATGCTCTTTTGTAAACACTACGGAGTTGAGCTTTGAAAGAAAAATAAGTTTTATGCTGCAATATATTGAAATTACTTCTGAAAAGCATTTGACTCTCCATGGATGAAGTATTTAAAGTATATTTTATATACAGTTTATCTAAGAAAAATACACTTCATCCATGAATTTTTTAATATATGATAGGGGTCCAAAACATAATCACAATATGTATAACCAATATGTATAACACATTTTTCACCTTCAACTCTGGGGGAACAAAGTTGGAAATAAATTATATCTGAGAGTATGAGAACAAAGAAGTTTGAATACCATTGGTAAAAAGTGTCATGATCATGTTAGACAAGCCTGCTGATGACTGGGAGATCAAGGTTTGAATACTGGTTGGGTCTATCAATTATGTTTTTTCCTAAATGTTTTCCCACTCTCCTTCAATGCAAATGCGGATAGATTACATCTAAAATATTCTCTTCCTCACACATATGTATTAGTAATCGTTATCCTGAAGTGAAGAAATTGTACAAACAAGTTATTCTATGAAGTAATGCCATATATGCTTGGACACAATTAACTAAAGTCTCAAAAATATGCTTCAAATCACAAGGTGCATGTGAATGTTTAACACCAAGCTGTTTTATGTTCAACCCTTTAAACCATCCTCTAGTTCTTTTCAAATGGTTAAATAGGAGGGGATCACTACCAAGTAGGCATTAGGAACTTGAAAGTTAATTGCCACACTTACAAACGTACAACACATATTCCTATCTTGAGCTAGTTCTATCCAGTCCCCCTCATTATACCATATCCCTATCATGAGCTAGTTCTATCCAGTCCCCCTCATTACACCCTATCCCTATCTTGAGCTAGTTCTATCCAGTCCACCTCATTACACCCTATCTCTATCTTGAGTTAGTTCTATCTAGTCCCCCTCATTACACCCTATCTCTATCTTGAGCTAGTTCTATCCAGTCCCCTTCATTACATCCTATCTCTATCTTGAGTTAGTTCTATCCAGTCCCCCTCATTACACCCTATCCCTATCTTAAGCTAGTTCTATCAAGTCCCCCTCATTACACCCTATCCCTATCTTGAGCTAGTTCTATACAGTCCAACACATTAAACCACATTACACCATTTCCCTAAGTTCTATACAAGAGCCAAATAGCCAAAGCTATTATTTATGCTTTTTACCGAGAAATTCTCCATCTAGATATCATATTCTGAAAATTGAAAAATGACACCTAGACACAGGAATCGAACCCGGGACTTTTGACTAAGTACGCCAATGCTCTAACCACTAAGCTACCCAGGAATCGTCCCGTGCCCAGGGTCATTCTTCACTCATATGGCAGAGTCTATGATGGATGTGCAGAAATTGTCGGCTACAAATGTGTGATTTTTATTAAGCCAACTACTGAGTCGAAGGTGGCTGCGTTATCTGATAGCTCATTATCTTAGTAAAATCACACATTTGTGGCCGACGATTTCCGCATGTCCATCATAGACCCTGCCTTAAATATGAGTGAAGAATGACCCTGGGCACGGGACCATTCCTGGGTAGCTCAGTGATTAGAGCATTGATGTACTAAGCCAAAGGTCTCGGGTTCGATTCTCGTGTCCAGGTGTCATTTTTCAATTTTCAGAATAGTTCTATACAGTTCACCAATTACACCCTCTCTCTTTCTTATGCTAGTTCTATCCAGTCCACCACATTACACTATCTTTTTCAGGTCCATACCTCATAAAGCATTTAATGTTTTTTTTGCTGTGTTTGTCCTTTATGTTATATCTTTTACATGTTCCTGTGTCCTATCATTCATTACAATTTTCCATTTTCTCCCTATTCCCCCCTCTTTTAAGAAGTTGAGTTGTGCGTTTCACACTCCTCCCTGATGAGTTCCGATAGAATGAAACCTAGGTCGGGGGGATTGGGCGGTGACAATCAATTTTCTTGAACCTTTTTAGTGCCACGAGCCGATCTGATTCGCTCCGCCTACTACTGTTAAAAGTGTCAGAGCCAATGAGGTTGGCTCTCCAGATTTTAGCTAGTTCTCGCTTTATCTGATAGATAGTGTAGTAGTGTCATATCACTGGAAAGAGAACATTTCCCTCTATTATTTTATATAAGGTTGGAAACAAAAATCAACGATAAACAGTTGTTATTGGAACTGGAAGCTTAGTACATTTACAGTGGGAAGGTCACGTACTCAATGTGCTAAGTGCAACACCGGTTTACGTATAAGCCGCATGGTAAACCTAAAGTGTGGCTCAAATTCATACTGATGTAAATAGTTTTATAAACAGTTTTCAAATGTACGAGTTGGATTATTCTGAGTTTAAAAAATTATACTATTTAGATTTTAATGTTATGTCATGTGAATGAAAAGATTTCTTTAACAATGTAAGTAAAGAGGTAAATGACTATAAATTTATATGATATTTTAAAAATATATGAAATTATTCATTATATAAGGTCTTTTGAAAAAGTATTAATTATGTGTAGGCCTACATATTTATTCATGAGGTAAGCAATATAATATATCTTGCTGTAAGGTAAGCAATAACGGCCCAAAAATATCTAATGTAGGATACCAAATAAAAATTTCTGTAATTAATATTTATAATCATAGATATTCAAAACTTTATTTCCATGTATAAAACTAAATGCACTAAATGCACTAAATAATATTGAAATGTATACATAATATTTTTAAAATATTTTAATTAGCATTAGTTTTGAAAAAAATTAAAAATGTTAATAAATTAAAAGTTTAAAAACATTAAAAATTAAATTAAAAATTTAGAAGTTAAATAATGTTAAATAATTTTAATTAATTTGTATTAATTTAGTATTATCAAAGAACAGTACATATAGATTAAAATTATAGAAAAATCAAAATAATCACTTCATAAATAAACGTTTGGCGAATTTTCTTGCAAACCCTTACAAACATAAGGAAATAGCTGTAGCATTCTTCGCACACAAAACCTAGCAGGCCTCTGGCATTCTTGGCGCGCAAATTCTGGAATAGGCGTGGCACTAAAAGGGTTAAGAGGCAACCATTACCTCTTTATCCAATGGCAGCAATGTAAAGTGTGAACTGTGGTTTTCTTTTCATTGTAAAAGTCCTATTGTGTCTTTTTTTATAGGTCTCTATCCACCTTTACTGTACCTTCTTCCAAACATAAGATCATTGGAAGTGTGATGGTTATACCTAAATCAAATACTTGTGAGCAACATATGATACAATCAATAAATGGTTAGCTGTCTATATGTTTTAAGATATGCAACAACAACTATTTGAAATAAATGAGGTAAGCATATAATTTATGCTTTGTTCTATACAGGTCATTACAGTGGCTAAGTGATAAGGGGCTGGTTTGATACCAGGAAGGTGTAGGAAAAAATTGTTATTAATAAATCAAAAATTCTGGACAACACCGGTTATTAACAAGGGTGATTTAGAATAACTGCACCCAAATTAGAAAAAAGAGAGAATGGAAGAACCATCCTGAATACTCCCAGGTGAAATTTGAGTCTCCACAAATGACAGACAAGTTCAAAATTAGATTAAAGTTATAGTGCCCCACTGTGGGTTAGTTGTCAAGCAAAATAATGTTTAAGAAACCTTAATGAAGATGAGCACCCTAAGAGGGATGTGTTTCAGTAGATAAGCCTCATTTTCACATATAATTAGAATACAAAGTAATTTGAAATATATTCCAAATCTTAGCAAAATACATCAACCTAAATACTTGACTGAAAATTGGATAAAAAAATTATTCTAATGTTTTAAAAATTACAGAGATTAAACATTTTCTTTGAAAACTCAATTTTTGATAAGTTTTTTTTAAAGTGAACTTTTATGGCATCTTCTACTATTACTTCTAGGTAATCTTCTTAACATTTATACAGAGACAGTTTTTCTTTATAATTTTGACTAACAAATTATGTTAAGAGACACTGAAAATGATGTGTTGAAGACTAAGAACAGCTTGGAACATCAAAGTGTAGATAAATTGGGTGTGAGGAGCAGGGGATGGATTTTCAAGTCTGAATACACTAGCTAGGCCAAAATCTTTGGTCGCCACTATTTTATATTCATGATTATAAAAAATATTAACAATTTTTAAAAAGTACATACTTTGTTTCTGCACTGAGCTGCACTTGTCAATCACAACTTTTGGGTCAAACTCTTGTTCACGGAGGTTCCATTTATAGAAATTCTGAGCAAATCATCCAGTTTGTGAGTCTTGAGAGAGTTCCTGTAAGCCGCCTTGAGTCTGTTATGGCTGAATTCTCTTTCCCATGAAGCTGTGCTCACTGGTAGAACAGCACAAAATATGAGAGTCTGGAGCAAGTTGGGGAATCTTGCTAAACACTTTTCACTATAAATATTATCCAGTGTTTGATTCAAAGTCAGTGAAGGAAATAAAAGTTTTTATTCTGCCCACTCTGCTAACAGAAGATCCACTTTCTCACTAACAGACTTGGGTTTAAGTACATGAAAAGCTTCTTTATTTCTTCTATCCTAAATTGAAGAATTGTTTCTTAGAGAGGCCAACCCAAGATGTCAATGTAATCACATCTGTTAATATAGTTTGCAATTTTTCTATGATACATACTTTTACATAGTTCATTAGGTTTGAAAATCTTGCTCCCATTCTGAATGTTAGTGAGCTGCTCCTTGAAATGGATACCTGGTCCAAGAACTCTTGCTAGTATATAGTATGCTAAATTAAATAAATCTATGAGATGTTTCTGCTGGCATTCTTTTAACTTTATACTGGCAACTTTTCACAATGAACTTTACCCTGACTAAGCAGAGCAAAATATTATTTTTAAAAGGTACAGAAAAGCCTTTGGCCCATTTTTTTTTGTCAATGTTACTGGTAAGCAGGCACCTGTTTACAAAATTTGCAAGATGTGATATTTGTTTCATCATCATACAACAGCCATTCAAAATAGCTTAGCCAGTCTTTATTAAATTTCCTTTTAACTGGAAATGACATTGAATCACAGTGACTTTTTTTTTACCACTTTTAACGAAGCTGGAAGATGAGGTAAGCTGAAGAGTGCTACTAGCTGATTCAATCTAGCTAGCCTTCCTTTGTTTCGCTTGCAGATGCACATGGGGAATATTAACATTTTGACATGCATCTTTATCACAACTTTTTTCTTTTGATATATTACCAATTAAAAAAGGACTGTATATTAGTTTGACCTTTCTCCATAGCAATAATTAAACTAAATAAAACTAAATCACTATAACCACTTTGATAACCAGAAACTAAGACAGAAGCAAGAAAAACACTATCCCGCACTCACGGTGCAAAAACTAAAATACCACAGTGAACCGACCGGGCTGAAGGATAAATAATATTAAATGCATTCAATATTTTGAATAACTGATAAATGATTGTCTTTGCTACAAATCTTAACCCTTTGAGTGCCAAGAAAAATTACAAAAAAATGTGCTAAAAGTGCCAAGCTATTTTGCTGAAAAATACAGGATTTTTTAAACTTTAATAACTCATTAATCTTTGAACTTTTTGCACTCAAATTTTTACATAAACTAGCTAACATGCTTGCCAATCCGATGATATAATTATACATATACTTTTTAATATTTAGATACAATAAAAAATCACTAGCCTAGATATTAAAAAGAAAAATTACTGTTTTATTTAACATTACTTTTTAAGCATTGAAAATTTAAATAGCTTGAAATCAAATATATCACTGAAAAGAACATAAAAAACTGAGTAAATAACATTATTTACAAAAAAAAACTAACTTTAGATTTTATGCTAAAATTGGGTTATGCATAGCAGTTGTTTCAGTGACCATCAACTTTAGCAGGGTTATGGTTAAATAAACTCTAAAAAAATAATTGGCTTTGAATCAGAAAGGAAGGGGAGAGGACTTCGAACCTGGTACTTCTGCATACATACTAAGCAATTGGGGTGGATTATCCTGATCTTGAGTATTTATTTCATCTCTTTAGGAATCACTAATATTCACACTCGCCTTATCAATGCCAGCTGCCACTCCTCTACTTGTTCCATCTTTCACTTTCACTAGAATATAATTCCTGTTCAGTTTCATTATTTACAAATTTAGAATCACTAACAAATTGATCACTCTCGATTGAGCTATCAATAAATATTGCAAGTATTTCTGTATCTTGAATCACAACCTACCTCTTAGTTGCCATGTTTACAAACAAGGCCAAAGATAAAACTCATAAAGTTAGAAAATAACTTTCATTTTCGATATATCGAAACTCTTAAGTGCAAAGACAAATAATAATAGCTTGAACATACAAGAATGCAGTGGAAATAAAATTTACCCTATATGTTGACTTAATACTGAATTAAGAGCTCGAAAACATGGGATCGCTGTGAGCGACACTGGCTAACAAATATTTCGCACATTACTCTGAGCGACGTTGGCACTCAAAGGGTTAAAGAGCCAATCAGAGCCACCTCAAAAATTTTGAGTTTTACCAACAACTTCCAAGAACATAGAAAGAGAAGAAGCGAACGTTCCGTGGATGTAATTTAAAACCTCAATTTCGCGACTTATTGTACTCAAATGTGAAACGAGAGAAATTACAGTGGGAGATCTTTGATCAGTAGGCACACACAAAATGTACTGTTCTTCCGAGGAGTGAAGGGGAAAGGAGGGTTTGACTCGGCAGTTTTTTCTTCCAATGAAGGAGAAATGCTGTGGCTTGGAAAGTGAGGTTTGAAACTGTGCGCTTTCCAAGGCACTTACTCATGCTGGTTTGAAACACAAGAGTCTGAACCTATATAGTTTGGGCGTGTTTAAAACCCATAAAAAAAAATCTAGTCACCAGATTCAAATGTATGGCTGTTGTGCCCTTAGATAAGTGGCACATTCTACCAACCCATACTAAAATAGGAAAATGTTTTTAAAAATAAGACTATACATGCATAATAGAATTGTAAACTTTTTAACTAGACCCAGGTTTAAATGTGATTTATTATTTAGTGAAACCAACACTACCTTCTGCAGTAAAGTAAAGACATATTTGTTATTTATTATATTTTACTCGCTTACCTCTACAGTCTCTCCTTCCCCAACGAGTACACTGCAGTCACTAAAATCACCAGTTTTGCGTAAATAGGCAATACGTTCTTTCACTTCTTTTTTTGAAAGTTGCCATTTTGTATCAACTAGAAAAAATGAAATTTAAATTATCAAATAAGAAATATATAGCCCTCACAGTTTTAGCAAAACTGTAAAGTACTTTTCAATAAATGATATACTTTAACAATAAAAATAAATGCTTGAAGAGCAGCTTAGGGTGAGTGTGATTCAGGTATATTCAGGTGCCACAAGGATTGGTGAGAGCAGACAAACCCTTCGTTATAGTCTTTAATGAATGGACTCTGGTACACAAGAACCAGGAAGAGAGAGACAGAGGGGATGAAGCTCTGGTACATTAGTGACTGGAAGAGAGAGATAGAGGAGATGAGCTCTGGTACATTAGTGACAGGAAGAGAGAGACATGAGGAGATGAGCTCTGGTACATTAGTGACAGGAAGAGAGAGAGAGAGGAGATGAGCTCTGGTACATTAGTGACAGGAAGAGAGAGACATAGCAGCTTGACCCAGTTTTAAATTGGATATGTATATATTATTTTGTTTTATATTCATATGTTTCAATGTACAAAATATTTCCTTTACAAACAATTAAAGTTAAGTAGTTACAGCTAAAATTAGGATGTACTTATTTGTGCTTTCTGAAAAACAAGAATATTCATCCAACTTTTCTCTGTATTGGTGATTATTTCTATAAATTACTTAAAATTCCCTAATTTAAAAACATCAATCAAAACAAGCTATTGTGTCTAAGTGGATGGCAAGTGAATTCTCCTATAAAATAAAATTTTAAAATTAGAGCAATATTATTATTATTATTAGCACCGCGTCTTACTACCCATTAGCGTTATACGCACTTACGCTAATGTGTAATGGTAGGGTGATTGTGAGATGAAATGAAGGACCTACAGTTTAACGTGGAATCTGAACCTCGGTGGAGGCCTGGCATTCCCCACATATTAGAGCAATAAATAAGCTAATTGAGAAAACCACATGGGAAAAAAATGTGTGCGCGCGTGAGCAAAACTATTTTACTTATATAATAGATAGGTTTATATATACACAGGGTATGGGCATCTCAATAAAATGGGAAGAGAGAAAATGCAAAAAAAAGAATTTTGGAAATGAAGTGTATAATCAGGAGGTGGTGGGATGTACAATCAAGGTGAGGAGAATAGAAAAAAGTGAGAGAGGAAGAATGGTGGAGAGAGAGAGAAGAAGAATTTGGTGGAGAGAGAGAAGAATAATTTGGTGGAGAGAGAGAGAAGAAGAATTTGGTGGAGAGAGAGAGAAGAATTTGGTGGAAAGAGAGAGAAAAGAAGAATTTGGTGGAGAAATGGAGGAAGAATGGTGGAGAGAGATAGAGGAAGAATGGTGGAGAGATAGAGGAAGAATGGTGGAGAGATAGAGGAAGAATGGTGAAGAGAGATAGAGGAAGAATGGTGGAGAGAGATAGAGGAAGAATGATGGAGAGATAGAGGAAGAATGGTGGAGAGAGATAGAAGAAGAATTTGGTAGAGAGAGAGATAGAAGAAGAATTTGTTAGAGAGATATAGAAGAAGAATTTGGTAGAGAGAGATATAAGAAGAATTTAGTAGAGAGAAATAGAAGAAGAATTTGGTAGAGAGATAGAAGAAGAATTTGTTGGAGAGATAGAGGAAGAATGGTGGAGAGATAGAGGAAGAATGGTGGAGAGATAGAGGAAGAATGGTGGAGAGATAGAGGAAGAATGGTGAAGAGAGAGGAAGAATGGTGGAGAGATAGAGGAAGAATAGTGGAGAGATAGAGGAAGAATGGTGGAGAGATATAGGAAGAATATTGGAGAGATAGAGGAAGAATGGTGGAGAGATAGAGGAAGAATGGTGGAGAGATATAGGAAGAATATTGGAGAGATATAGGAAGAATATTGGAGAGATAGAGGAAGAATGGTGGAGAAATGGAGGAAGAATGGTGGCGAGTTTAGGAAGATGGTGGTGAATTATCAAGATAACCCTTCAATAGGAAACAGTGCTAGATGATGGTTTTTCTCCAAGTATTTCTCTTCTGGAGGAACCAAGAGCTCCAGTGATGGATGACATGCTAATCTAGATACCTACTATTATTTTTCTCAATGTGATCCCCTTCCAGAGTAATTACTTCCGGAGGATCTTCTCCTGGAGCAGAGTCTCCAGGGGGTGTCTCTTCCATTTTGCTGCTAAAATAAAAATTATAACTTAGCTACAAAAAAAATTTTTTTTGCATAATTTGTTTGAAATATATCTAAAAGATTTAATATTTCCTTAAAATTAATGTTAACATATCTTACATGATTTGATTAAAGTACATCAGATCAATGCTTTGTGATACAATAATATATTTTTTACAACCAAACAATAGATTTAATAATTTATTCAAGAAATAACTTCTAGTGTTTATATCCCAGTGTAGTGCTGACAAGCTCTGATGTAGCTCACCGAATAGTATGGTAACACTTTCTTAGCTATCTGCTAATTAAAGTATTTCTGAAATCGAATAAAATATTTATGTATTGGGGAATAAAGTCAGAGACCATTTTGTTTGAGGGTGTAAATAAAGAAAAGTAAAGGTCAGTCTTAAAAAACCCTGTTGGAAAAAAGCTAATTTAAAATATTCATATATTTTTGTTCAGAGAATGACTGCCCCAATTTATGTTTAAAAGGAACCAAAAAGGAGTGACTCTACAGTTACTGGTGTGACATTTGTACAACATTTTATAGCAAATACCTCTTTTAAAATAACTAGAATATAATGTTACTAGAAAGAGTTTATTTTTAGTTTTAAGCTTAATTTTTTCTCATCATGTCATGTATGGAATAACAGAATTAAATGTTTAGACCACACATAAAGGTATTTAAATGTCTGTTATGGTTGTGACCAATTTTAGACATTATTCTACTAGAGTGTTCGGTTCATTAGATTTTTCTGTGTTGTGTTAAACTATTTCTCTGAGTGTCATTCAGCAGGGCTTAATTTTACAACACAATTGTTTTGGTTAAAAATGGTTATATCTGATTAAGGGTGTGACAGAGTGCAAATATGTGTATGACCTACATTTACAATATTAATATTATTAGCACTGCATCTTACTACCTGTTCAAGTTATACATACTTACACTAATGTGTAATGGTAGTGTGATTGTGAGATGAAATGAAGGACCTACAGTTTACAGGTTGTCCACTCAGTTAGAGGAACAAAAATTCGTGACTTTTTGGTGACCTTTTTTGACCACAAAATACCTTCGGGGGCGTATAGCGCAAACGGGCAGTAAGACGCGGTGCAAAAAAATTCCTTCGGCAAACGGTCGAACATTATATTGTATATCAGCCTAGCAATTATAATAACAAACACAAGTAAAAACTATTACTATAATCATACCAACAAGAAAACTTACTTATAATTAAAGATGTTTGAAGCTCCCAGAAGCTGAAGTCTCTCAACAAACATAAAAATCTAATATTGTTCAAATTTGTCACCTAATATTTAGTTTATACACAAAATCACAATATACAGGATTTACATCTGCCTCAGTCGTTTCTTCTCCAAGTCGATTTCAGTTTGAAGTGCTGAAGCCTCTTCTTTAGCCTGTTGGAGAAGTTTTCTTTTCTTTGCCTCGAGTTTATTTACAGTTTCCAATGTTGTTTTTGATCTGTTAGCTTCTTCACTTTCTTTATTCTTCATTTCTTCAATTGCTTCCCTCCTTTTGGAACTTGCTCGGCTAGCTGCATGCAGCATCCCACTTTTAAATTCCACATTCTTTATGCCACCTACCGACTGAACCATTGAATATATGCTGCATTGGGAGATTAGAGAACGATCTTTCATATTTTCAACCAAACATTTCTTGTTTACTGAAAAACCTCTTTCAACAGCACTGTTTCCATGAAACATTGTAAATTTCATCGTGCAAAATGACAGCAATGCCTTGCAAGCTTTTGCATCAATGAAGATGTTGATGAGAAAAGAATCTAGTTTGGTTTCATTGAAATCAAATGTCTTCAGCTCTTCTTGAACAGAAGACTGTTCACAGATTTCAAGGAAGTTTTTTCTTATATGTTCAGCTTCAGTGTATGCAATATGGTTGTTTGAAGTGAGTTGTTCGAGTGCTATGTTAACCCGTTGTACTCTTAGAGTGCCACTAGACATTACTGCTGGAGAAAGGCATGAAGCACCTTTCACCATACACTTTTGTAATGGAGACCTAGGCCCAGTCAGTTTTTGAAACATTTCCACTAAGAAGTGACTGAAATCTTTTCTAAAGAGCTGTACATCAAGTTCTTTCACATTTTTACAAAATTTCTTTGCACCAAAACCTATGTCTACGTCCGAAAAGCTCAATTGATTTTCATTTTTGACGTCAATTGCCAAGAGCTGTCCTGAGTTTTTCACATTGCTTATAACCTTTGCCTTAAGGACGCGAACAGCAATGCTACGTGCCATCGAATAAAGTTCGGCATGTACAAAGGGCAACATTGGATTGTCATTTTGAAATATTTTAAGATATAGTTCCACTTCTGCTACTACTGACTGTAAGAAAAAGAGTTTTGCTTCAAGAAGGTTATCTTTTAGGAAGTCTCGTACAACACCGAAATTCTTTGTTTCAGGTGGTTTGGAACACACAAAAGCCACATATTTCTTTAAATGCGGAATCATTTTCAAGGCTCTTTCAATTACTTTTGAGTTTTCCACCCATCTGATGGAACACATTTTAAGTGGAAAGAGGTCTGATCCACTTGAGAGGATGTAATCAGATCTTCGAGATGGAAAATCTTTAAACAGATAATACAACGAACGCAGAAAATTATGAACTTGCCATTCACATTTATTATGAGCTGTCTTATAAGCCCCATGAACTGTATGAAGAGAGCATGTGCCAACATCAATAGGTTTCTTGTCTTCAGAGTTATCTAAATTTTTTCCCATCATTTGATTGAAATCCTTAAGGAATTTTAAATTTACATTAGGTCCATCAACAGCAATTTGTAGAACATTCTTTAAAGGCAGTCCTAATTCAGACATACCTGACGTAAAGGCATCAAGGAGGTCAGCTGCAGTAGAATGCCCTAAAAACACAGAGTTCAAGTATCGGGTTGAAACCACATTTAAACTTGAGTTCCAATAATGAACAATGATGTCCATTTGTCCTTTTTGGGCAATTCTATTGAGACTTTCATCAAGTGAAACTGCAAAAAATGCAGTCTTCTTTAACTCCGCCGAGAGTTTTTCTTGGAAGAAGGGGCCAAGACCAAAGGTTGTCAAATAGCCAAGTTTGTCTTTTTGCATTTTGAACTTCTGTGCTATTACACTGTCAGGAAACATGATTGAAAAAAGATCACTGGAAATACATGAACCTCTGTCAGAAGATGAGTCATAACCTTATTCATGGACCACAGAATTTCTGCTTTCAAGGTATCATCATTAACACAAAATTTACTTAAAGGTCCTCCAAGAGATGAGGAAGATGAAACAACTAATGTAGACGAAGCTGCAACCAAATATACATCATTTTCAGAAGTAGGCTTACTTGTTGCTACTTGTTGTTACAGAAAAATTGAGAAAAGAGAAACATCTTTGTCCACCAGAGTATATGAATCAAATTCATTTTCAAAGACCTGAATTTAAAAGTGTGTGTACATATTTAATTTAATTTTGGGGCGGTGGGGGTAGGGAGTTTAAAACATATTTGAAGAAGTTAAAAATCAGATTTTTTTTTTTTTGACATTTTGAATTCCATAGATGCTATTTAGAGTGTTCTTCGCCAGTTTTTTTTTAATTAGATGCCTCTAAAAGCAATTTTGAATTTCACCCACCTAGTTAAAAAAAAATCAGATGCATTAAGATCTTATTGAAAGTGGTCTTCCTCTAACACATATTTGAAAATTGAATGCTTTTCGAAGCTCAATGGAGTGGTCCTAGCTTGGATTATTTTTTAAAATATATTTGCATATATAAGATATTTGGAGTGCTCCTTGTCCGGCAAATTTTTGAAAAGTGAGTGCATTTTTAAGCTTCATATTAAAAATCTTGGAAAATTTTGGGGGCAGGGAGGTTGAAACCCCTAGCCCTCCCCTGCGCCGATGGATATAATCATATATCTTCACAAATGATGTATTGTCTAGCACCTGCTTTGGTGGCTACATGGTCTAAGACACTACTCTCATATGAGAATAGACTGCCGATTACAGGGAAATTGGGGTTTAAATCCTGGCCGAGTGTAGTGGAGGTGGTTTTTCATTCTCTCACTATGCAAATACAGGTACACTTCCTTTCTCCCTTACCCATAAGCATGCAAAGTTAGTAGTGAATCTCAAGCGGTTGTAAGATGCGGTGCTCAGAAAAAACTTATTTACAATTGAATGGGTGGCTTTATTTTAGTTTTAAAGTAGTTGCGGAGACCTAAATATCCCGCAGTGTCCAGGTGGTCTAGTCCACACCTATCTACCGGGCTTTAGCAAGTTTTCGGATTTGCTATTTGGAAACCCCACCTCTTAGTTTGCAAAACCCAATGAGAATTTTGGTTGCCATATATTCCTGCACCCATTTGGGATTGGGGCTTTCTACATCTTTTGGGTTTCGTTCGACTAAATAGTGAACTGGTAATTACTATAATGGAGATACCCTCTAAGCCACCCCCTTTTCCCTTAATTCCTGGAGTTCCATTTAAAATTTAGTGACTCTTCTAGTTATTTTAAGTGGTCCCTTAATCTTCTTTCTGAATTTAAGTTTTCTACCACACTAAAATTAAATAGGTCTATTTTCTATTAATTTTGGCGATTTTAAGGCCCCCTTACCCCTCTTCCGCATTTGAATAGTTATAACTTGGAACTCAAATTTTAAGCCTTATTTAGTTATTTAGAATTGTACTTCTACTTGCCTACTAAAATTTAAAATTTTGACCACAAATGTCAGACTTGTATAGATATTTGGAGTGGTATCTTTCTATACATGCCTGATGAATTTAAGTTTTCTACTACAATAAGTAGTTGTATTTTTGTAAATTCAACCGTAACAAGTTTTTCAAACTCACTCAAAAAAATTTTCAAGTTTAAGATCCATGCATCTGGAGATTTTCTCTGCCTATTGCCAATTTTTTTATTTATATCGCATTGTTGCATTTTTTTCTAATTACATCCCTCCATTTCCTATATTTTTCTGGTTAGGCCTAAATGAAGTAATCCCTCTCCCTTGTTGCAATATTTCAGCTTTCCAGCTTATCTTTCATGAACACACCCACCCAGAAACACGTTTTGACTAACTCAGGAGGTGGGGATCCTTATGTATAATTTTATATGACTTATGACATTATTTTTACCATTGGAGGAAAGGGCTCTAGGAAGGTTGGGCTGTGCCTTTGTACCCATTTGGGTTTTAAGCATACATTAATTAGGCTAATGGGAAGCGGATGAGGAAGGTGTAAAATGTTTGAGGAAATGTACACATATTTGCATGAAGGTAAAAGGGAAAACCCTTTATGAAAAGCGCTGAGCACCAATCTGGATTTTAGGACTGTTCTTAAAAATAAATTGTATATATTACATCAATAAATTATAGGCCTATAGTGACAAGGTCCTTATTATATAACTTATATTTTAAGCTCAAGAGACATAAGTATGTATTTAAAACAGTATAAACTCATGGTACACCATGTAATATAGCGGCTAGGCCCAAGAGGTTAAGTGGACACGTGGACTAAACACCAATCTCATCTATTATCGTTCATCTGTAACAGGGTGGCCGAGGTGTGAATCTCAGCTATGTGTTCTAAGTTTTTTTAATTAAATGGTTTTCCAATCTCTCTTTACATTATTCCCTCTAAATGCACCTTCCTCATTCCTACCCCATTTGTGTGGTTAAATGTGGTTAAAACTAGCCATGTTGAGTGCAAATACATAATAATATAAAGATAGCCAACTAACAACAGACCCATTTTCCCACTGAACCAGCATTCAATAAAAACTTACAAATTTTCTAACTAGATTAAAGCCCTTTTCTTCTTCTACTACTCGTTAAGTATATGTACAGTAGAGAATATTAGAGAAATTGTACCCAGGTTTTCACAAATGTGGATATATTTCCTTCATATTCTATCTTCCGCATTTATTTCTCATTTATGTAAATATGTGAATATCCCGGATAGATGTTAAAAAGTGTAACACACTATGATTTTAAATATATGTTATCCAGCCAATCTTTATGCACTATAATGGTGTGGGGAGGATAGTTTTAGATTAAATGTACCCTAATTTGCATGAAAGGAGAGTAAGAAGTAATTTAAGAAAGAAAAACATCCTCAGCACATTCAACTATAATTTGAATGCAATTTTCCAACCTCCTCACCGCCAGCCAAGCATACTATATAAACTCTACTCTACAACTTAACAGCCCGCCTCGGTGGCGTAGTTGGCTAACGCGCTTGTCGTGTTGAGCCCGACTGCTGAGGACGGGGAGATTGAGGTTCGAATCTCGGTCGGGTGAACTGGGGGTGGTTTTTCCTAAATGGTTTGCCACTCTCCCTCCACACAAATGCGGGTTCACTTCCTTTAATTCAACCTTCCCAATTCCTAATCCATTAGTGTAATTAGTACTTAAGCGTATAACCCGAACAGGTAATAATAATAATAATAATAATAATACAACTTAACAGGGTGCTTATTTATATTTCCAGGACCTGTGACTTTAGTAAAACATATATGCTTATTTGGTCGTGGAGCCTGAGTGTTGAAGGCAACGATGTGAGGTATTTGTTTGAGTTTAAGAACAAGATAAAATTTAGTTTGTTATAACATCTGCAAGTAACAATCAATCATCATAGCTAGTCATTTCAAAAATAGTATATTCATTCTAAGATTTCTTAAATGAAGTGATGTTTAAAAACTATAAACATCATGAAAAGTAGCTGAAACTATTTTAAAAATCCAACCTCCTAAAGGCAAAAACTAAAATATTTAATGGTTCAGAACTAATCCAACATCAATAAGAAGTACATTAAAAACCCTTCCACATTAAGATAAAAAGTAAATAAACTAAAACAAACTGCTACTTTAAAATGTAATTTTTTTCATGGTAGTAAATATTTAATAGATTTGGAAAATTTGATATATTATCTAATTCCATCAGTTAAAACAGCTTTTAAAAGAAATCATGAGATATAAAAATACTTTTTTTTATAATAAAACATAATTAAAATCAGTTATGTTGAGAGAAAATTTGGTATGCTCGAAAAAGGTGATGTATGATTTCCCTTAATGTTTTCAAACATTTAAATAATTGAAATCAATACAATGAAGAAGTGATAAGGATATTTAGAAACGAGAGGATTATATGGATATAAAATATCAAGAATCAATATTTATAGACCAGCTAGGTATGGACTTGCTCGATAGAATAATCAGGGCCTATTTTTATTTAATTTGAGCTACTTAACACTTTCTGAACTGAATAATAATAATTTACAAACTAGGTAAACTTAATTCAAGAATATACACAGCAACTAGTCCTGTGTGAAGTGTCGGGAGATTGTTGTCCAACCAAGTGCACCGGGTGTAGTTTACTCTACTAAAGTAGGCCCATGTGGGTTTCCATTTCTCTTCAGGGAAATTCTAGAATGGTTGATATATTCCCTTTCAATTCTGTATCTTTATATCAGGAGTTTAAGGTGGATGGTCTAAGTCAGGTGTGTCAAACTCTTTAGCTCAAGGGCCACATCTAACATTAAATGTACGGAGGAAATAAATTAAAAAAAACAACTGTACTGTCAGTATCTTAGTAAAAAGAATTCCAACTCGGTAGCTTGTGCCTTAGTACCCATTGCGGTTATACGCCTATGTAATAATTACTTTAAAGAATTAGGGATGAGGAAGGTTAAATTTAGAAGAATTGTACTTGCATTTGTGTGGAGTGAGAATTTGAAACCATTTAGGAAAAACTACCCCCAGTACACCTGAACGGGATGGAGCCACGATCTCCCTATGATTGGCAGTCTAGTCTATTGAAAGAGTAGCGTCTTAGATCATGTGGCCAACGGAGCAGGTAACTTGGTTATCTTACTATCCCAAAAGAAGAGATTGGCCAGCTTAACCCTATATGTTTTACCAAAAATTTGAAACCCAAAGCAACAATAGTGTTTATACAAGGCTTTAACACTCCAGGGTTCCTACAGTATTTGTAAAAATATTCTCCCTGACTTTTCCCTGACTTTTTTCCCAAGTTCCCTGACCAATTTCTCATAAAATTTCCATTATAACTTTACGGTACTATACACGTGAAAATATTAATTTAAATAAATTTATTTCGGCCTCCTCCCCCCTTACAGCCGACCTTGCCTCACCTCTCATGGAAGAATAAGAAAGCAGACATCTTGCCAATCAGTTGAGGGAAAATGATGGAAAAATAATCCCTATCAAAAATTTGTAACAAACTTGATTCCCTTTGGTATCATGTGCAGAAATACGTATTAAATAACAGGCCACTAAGAACATACTAAAGAGTTTGGTATCATTACAGTTTTATTTTACCTAAACTGTACATTTCCTGAACTGAATAGCTTACAACAGGAACTCTGTCTGCTTTCATATTATTCATGTCTCAAGTCAATTTTATTTTTATTAAAATTATCACTATAGTCATACAATAAGAAACTATGTTATATTTAATAAAGTGAAGCTTGCTTCTTCTTCAGTTCTTGCAACTCCACGTCTATTGCTTCTCGTTTCTCTTCAGTTGCCATCATTAATTTTTTTCTTTCTCCTTCTAAATCTTTAACTTGTATATCTAATTTCCTCTTTTCTGCCTTCTTCTTGTCTTTTTCACTTTTTTCTTGCTTCTTCATCTCTAAGTATTCATGATAGCGTTTCCGAGCACCTCTCACGTAATCCAACATCTTTTTGCTAATGTGTATATTTTTAATCCCTCCTGCTTCTTGTATCTCATCATGAATGTGACGCTGTGCAATGACTGTCTTTTCATGCATGTTTTCAACCAGTAAAGATTTATTGACTGAAAAACCACCTTCAACAGTTGCATTCCCATGCGACAAGACAAGGCAAATCTTTATTACTTCCCAAAGATGTTTGTAGTTTGCTTCTCCTATTAGAAAGCTACCATAAATAGTGTCAAGTCCTACTTCATCACTAAACTGATCACAAGGACGAAATATTTCTTGAAGCTCAGATTTTTTGAGGTTGCAAAAATGCAAGTATTCTTTCTTGGCATTTTCAGCCAGAACATCATTTATGATGTTGGCATGGTTGAGTTCCTCCAAAAGAAAAGAAAATCTCTTCTGGGCCAGTTGAGGTGAATGTTGAATAACACAAGGATCCAATGAAGACAAACCTCTCACAGCTTTCTGTTTTAAGGGACTTTTTTCTTGTAGTTTTGCAATCATGGTGGTTAACATACTGCGGCACTCATGTATAAATTCTAATTTTTGTCTTTCTGTTACTGTGATCGCAGTTTCTCCTAACAAACGTTTTGTTGCAAATCCTATATCAATATTTTTGCTAAGGATCAAATTTTCTGATTTTTTTGTGTCAATAGACAGTAACTTTGGACCCGTGCACTTCATAAGATCAGGTTTCACACAACGATTCATAAGGTATCTTAGAAGTTTCTCTACAGCTTCAAAAAGATATGGAGTCATTGGTTTTGATGTCTGGAACCGTTGCAGGAAAGGCTGACATTCATCTGCAATTGTCTTGCAGAACGCTAGTTTACACTTTAGGAATGGATCACAGGCTGCTCTTTTCAGTGTCTCTACAGGTTTTGTTTTAGGAAGTTTTGCTTCTTTGAGAAACTTAATAACATGGTCCCAAATTTGTAATGCCCTTTGAAAGCACTTCGCATTCTCTAACCAACGCACACCACAGAACTTCAATGGAAAAGTTGTACACCCTGTCAACTGGGTGAACAATGCTCGACGAGCTGGAGAGTCAGTGAACAGGTAGTACATGTGACGTAATAAGCTACTTATATCCCAATCAACAGACTCTACTCCTGTTCTCAAGGAACCATGAACAACATGAAGCCCACATGTTCCCAGATTTAGCAAACTACATACTTCATTGTCTGTTACAGATTTGAGGTGTTCCTGAAGAAGTGTTATAAACTTTAAATTGACATTTGGGCCATCCATTGACACTTGTATCAACTTAGAGAGTGGAAGAGGAGAAATACCATCCAGAAAATGCTTCAGTAATTCTTCAGCAGTGCTCCTATCGAAAAACACACTGTTTAAGTAACGACTGATGACTTTATGATTTTCCTTGTCCCAGAATCTAATTACAATGTCCATCTGTCCTCTTTGAATAACTTTATTCAATGCCTCATCAAAACAAATTACAAAGTTGTTACATGATTTTAGGCGGTCCAGTAAATTATTATGAAAGAATGGAGCCAAGCCATGCACAATGAAGTATGCAGCCTTGTCTCCACCAAGGGTAAAGGCATTGGCAATGGAACACTCGGGAAACATCAATTGAAAAATTGTACTTAAATTATTGCACGAATTGAAAGACATTTTTTTGTCAACAACTTGCATAGCCCAAATGACTTCCGCCTTAGTTATATCATCTTTTATAACAAAAGTGTTATGGTTTCTTTGAGGCACTACACTAATTTCACTTTTAGCAACAGCTTCCTTCTGCGACGTTACGATTTTCGATGAAACAGAAAAACTCTTCGAGCAACCAGCAGAATCATCACTAGGTAGAATGTCTTTGTGTGCCAGAGATTCTCTTGAAACTGGGGAGCTCGATGAACCTGAATCACTTGACTTTTTTGAAAAAAAAGTCAACAGAGAGCGTTGATTTGTCAAAGTTTCAAGAGTTTTGATATGAGTTGGTCCTTTTGCATGGGAAGCTAATGCTTGCTTTCCCATATTACTTAAGTTTATAATTTTTTTGCACACTTTACAAAATGCCTGCAGCTTATTACTTTCAACACCACTTATCCAGTATGAGAATTCAGGAAAATGGTCTGGGCTTAGCCAGAGCTGGTTAAAAACGGTTTTTTTGTTAGACATTGCTGGTGTAGTCTAATCAGTCCTGGTGCACTGTATCAAACTATAACGATGACAAACCTTGAACAAGAACAAAAACAAGTGATCACTAAAGTTAAAAGAATTGTCATGTGCAGGCTAGGAGACCTCTGCGTTCACATTCTGAAATAAAATGCTACCAAAACTTGTGTTAGGGCAAGTTTGAGCATGGTAAGTGCCCCTCAGCTTTCTTCATTGGGGCAGTGGCTTATGACGCAGTAAATAGAAAAAATATTTTCTTTGTTTTTTCTAAGTGTGACATGAAGACATGAATTGTCATTTCCCTGACTTTCCCTGACCTTTTTAAAGCTTCCCTGACTTTCCCTGACTATTATTTTTTTCCCTGACTTTCCCTGACTTTCCAGAGCGTAGGAACCCTGCACTCTTTGTGCTAGAGGCGTAGTAAAATGTCTTCCGTTTTGTCATGTGCTTTAAATGTTTTTGGATGTTTTAATACACCTCTAGCAGCGTTTGGAGGTTATCTATGAAAATTTAGTATCAACATTTCTGCTAGATCGCACATGAATTTGTTATTTTGATAGTAAAAATCAATCTTTACAGCTGTCATCGAGTCGGGTTATAATGGCCCTGTTTGAGATTATAGTACATGACCATATTGGTTTGATTGTGTTTGATATTTATTATGAACTATGTACAGTTACAGAGATTGGTGATGAGTGTTCAGATGATTTAGACGAGGCGCTTTCATGTCAATCAGCAAATATAAATAAAAATACATCTACTATTTTAGTACAAAATTTTACGATTTCATTCAGCTGTTTTGTTTAATTTAAAAAAATGTAATTGGTAATAATATTTTGTGTTTGTTACTTTGAGTTTTTAGTAATGTTTAATATTAACTTTAGCTTATACTGACCAACTTTATTAATTACACTGTGTTTATTACCAAAAAAAAATATAGGCCTGTTGGTTTAATTTTTTCCCATAAAACAGACATACATTTTTTTAATATTTTTTAAAATCATTAATCAAATTATAAAAATTCCAAAATATGTTAAAAAAAAGACCAACATTTCTGGAATGGACCATGTATTTTCTATCAGCAGTCAAAGTGTTAAATCTTATAAAAAATAGTTTATAATTTTTGACAAACGCGTGTCCATATATTAAAACAAACTCTCTTGGATGTTTGTTTAAATTTATGTGAGAAAATAACTGTCAACATTTTTTGGAAATTGATCTATGTCAAAGAAAGAGTACAAATTTTGTAAATCAGCCTCGCAACCAAAAATATTAAATTTCATTAGCATTTAAAAAATTAAAATAGGGTCGCCATGAGCTGTGAGTTTGACATGCCTGGTCTTAGTGATGTCGCCTATATTCCACCACCACCCTTCCTGAAATAAGTTTTTATAAGGACATTTGACCGTAATATTTAAAGAGTTAAGAATCAACAGTTGATATGATCCTTTTACTTTGAGGGGCCACCAAGATGAAGAAACAGAGCGGACCTTCACAGTTTGAATTTGTCACATACCCATTGGTGGAAATTAAAACAAAATGAAGAAGGGTAGGGATGTAATGAGGTGTTAAGTATGGTTGGGCCAAATAAAGTAGGGCACTATTGTTAAAAATCCTGCTGGACAGAATTTTGGCAGACTCTCGAGTGGTAATAATTGTTGTGGGAGGACTGTTTCTAATGTTATACCAATAATTTTTGAGAGGTGTAAATAACATTCAAGTTTATATTAAAACAGTAATTTAGTTAAAAATGTTTAATTTGTTAAGTATATCATTCTTAACTTTTGATATCAGCTGTGCAATGTAAATTTTACAATATAATGAATATCAAATGAACCGACAACACAATAAAAGTTTAATCGAATATTTACACTATACTATTACTATTTTAATGGCCAAATATAGTATATACAAAAATGATCACAAAAAGTTTTAATCTATTATTATTAAGGCCTAGTATATACTACAGTGATATTTCATTAATTTACTTTAAAATATTCTATATTAAAAGTTTGTGTGGGATTAGGGTTTTATAGTTTTGATGCCACAACAATGCTCCAAATACTGCCCATCACAAGTACATTTTTTGGGTAGCCAAATTCAGGCCCATTGTTTAAAATATATGCTCTATTTAACTCAATTATTTCCCAACATTTTTGAACAAAGTTAGATGATGATACAAGTTATATAGAAAAATGTAGCTATTTAAGGAAAAGTTAGTAAAAAGTTATTTGAAATTTTTTGTAACGACTTAACTTCCACAAATAAATATATAAAAATATAGTAGAAGAATCAAAGAATAAAAAAGAGAATTTAGGCTTACTTACCAGTACTTCAGTTGAAAAACTAAGACTTTGCCCACGCTCAATATTTTAGAACATTATGTTCAAATTATTTGAAAACATCTTATCACTTGGTAAACATATGTAGAATATCAACACTCAGGCTGCAAATCATTATAATTACGATAGCGTTCAAATGGATGAGAACACAATTCTATTAATTTACAGTAGTTTAAAAATTACACCTAAACACAGAAATCAAACTCAGGACCTTTGACTTGGCGCACCAATGCAACATTTGAGATATCCAGGATTCTTCCAGTGCTTAGGGCCATTCTCCACTCATAGTTAAAGGCTGAGTCTGTGATGGACATGTGAAATCGTCAGTTACAAATGAACGAATAATAGTACCGAGAGCTATCAGATACCACGGCCATCTGCGACCCAGAAGGTCTGTTATGCTGACAAGTACAGAGTGCCAGATTGTAATTTAAGCAAAATTACAATCTGCTGATTAAGTTAGTTAAATTGTGGTCTTCTCCAAAAGGACAGTGCTGTTTACAGTGTACCATATCATTGTTTTCTACAGATATTAAATTATTAGTTTGATAAATACTTTTAAAACTTGGAATTTATGTCATCAATATTAATTCAAGATTTTAATATATTTACATGTGGTAGGTTAGAAGTTTGCCAAGTAAATCCTCTAACTTGTTTATCCAAGTACAGCCATTTTTATAATTTGACATAATTTCATGTTCAATGAACTAACTAACAGAATTAGAGACTTGGGACAGTAAATATTTATTAGCTCGAAGTGTTGTTTAAATGCAGACTAAATGGCTGAATGTTTGCCTGAAATTCAGCAAGAGTTTTGTTTAAAATAAGTGTATAAATATAAGCTATAAATGCTGATTCAATCATTTCAAATCATTACAGTTCTCGAACTATAAGTAGTCAAACTTACTTTTTTATCCATTTTACAAACTCATTTTAAGGTAAAGTAATTAATGGATGGGAATCAAATTAATTCTAGCAAGACATGCATATGAAGTGTATGCAATGAAATAGTAACGCTATTTTAAATACAATCAGTTTTTAATCTATAAGATATTTAATAGTTGTAAAATTACATCATTTTTAATCTTATACGAGTACTCTTTGTTTTATACCTCAATACTTTGATTTTGTATCATTTTGTAGTACATAATGTCGTTATTTCAAATTTGTTTGGTTTATTAACCTTACTCTACTCTTTTATTTTAATATGGACACCGAATTGATCAACGCAAATGTAAATTTGTTATGTCTATTTTCTGAAACTTCTTGTTTTAAATGTACCTATCAATAGCACAGAATAGCCGACCAAGGAAGAATCGGACTACCCCGACTAATGACTAACCCTTAAGTGCTTTTTTTTATAATATTTTACTGTATAATATTTTACTGTGTTCGTTTTGTTCTTCAACTCAAATTGTCAAAGAAACGTATCTCTTGGTATATCAAAACACATCTTGATTTTAAACATATTGTTTATAATTTTAATCACGGGAATGTTCGTATGGAGGAGAATACACTTTAATTAATTTAAATTTGTTGAAAAATGACATCTGGACACTATAATAAAATTGAACCCGGGATCTTAGTGAATCAATGATCTAGCACTGAGCTACCCAGAATTCATCCTAAGCTCATGATCTCAAATCCATGCGCACTGACGATATAAAAGTGTAGTCAATTTAGTCAGTGGAGACTATAACTTATCTAAATATTATAATATAGTGCTTTATCAAAGGTAAAGATGTAGATCATATTATTTGCGTTATGGATAAGTGAACCCACTACTAATAACTTTTCTAGTTGTCAACTAATGATCTTCCTATTAAAATCAGGGTCTAAATCATACATTCAACTTATCCAGTAAGATACTTAGTTTGATTCATAGCTTCTGCTTAGAACCCACTATTGCTAGTTGTTTTGGGACCTGGTCACCAATGGTTGATAATATTCCAATATTTGATGTCCCGGGACATTGCTACCACAGGTTCATAATCTGCTATTATTATTATTATTATTATTAGCACCGCGTCTTACTACCCATTCGGGTTATACGCACTTACGCTAATGTGTAATGGTAGGGTGATTGTGAGATGAAATGGAGGACCTACAGTTTAACGTGGAATCCGAACCACGGTGGAGGCCTGGCATTCCCCACATTCACAAGATGTCAGAGGTGAAGGAAGGGTTTGGTAATCAGATAAATCTGTGCTGGGACCAAGGATTGAACCTCGGCCGCCAGCAGAGAAGTCTGACACCTTACCCCTAGACCACCAGGTCACCATATAATCTGCTATTGTTTTATGTCCCGAGGCCTGGCTACCAGTGACTCATAATCCAATATTTTTAGATATTACAGGAGCCAGGCTATAAGTCATTCACAAGCTAAGTTTACCTGAATTGACAGCTCGAAATGTTACTAGAAGTAATCCCTAATATATCACTACACCAACAGCTGACATCTATCACTTTGGATGACTGTAATAAAAAGGGTGGTAATATATTAATGTGATAGTTAACCACAGTAGTTTAGACCAATATTATTTATATATTTATTTGAGGTCGGACACAAAGTTTATTTATAGTTTTACTCCCCTTTAAAAAAATATTAACACCACTTTCACAAAAACTTCTAACAAACATATCTTTAAAATGGCGACTAACGAATCTAAACCATATGATTGAACATAATGGTAAACAAGTTTTTTACAATGATGCAGACACGCCGTTGATGAAAATATTTTATTCAGTTAAATATTTCAAAATACGATAAAATAATCATAAAATCATTTATTGTATGTTAAAAAAATGACAATTTTCTCTTTTCCAAGTAAATATGATGCCTGTATTAAAAGATATTGATGTGTGCACTATATTACACAAAATCAGTAACATTCCTAAACGAAAAATAAGTACTTTTAATTATGTTTAAAATATTGTTTCAGTTGGATAAAAAGAAATTACTTAAAAAAATCAAATAGTATGAGAAAACTTAAGTTTACCTTATTTTAAATGTAATATATAACAGGTAATTAATGATCTTTACATTTATAACAAAACTGTGATCTTTTACAAGTGTTGGCAACCCAAAACCTAAACATATGATTTTCAAACTGTCATCCAGGTAAAGACCAATCGTGAACGGAATATACCATATGTCAGATACATATTTTTTTAGATTTCCCACCCAATTTATTTCTCTTAAAAAGCCAAATTTTGAGCGTCTCCACTAAAATGTTGTTAAATATACAAATAATATACAACAATAACTTGATTTCAACTTCAAATAACGTTTAAATTTCTTTATTTGAAAGTGAAATAATATTACAATGCTCATGTTTTTTACCATATTTATGTAATTTTTCTATTACAAATCTGTTCTTGTATTTATATTTTTACAAATTTGCTATGTGTTCCAGAATATTTGGGTTTATGTCCTGGGAGATAGCTTAAAGTTTATTTAAAATTAAGATTTACGTATGAGGGTAAGAGGTTTAAAATTCAATACTTCATCTGGGATGAATTTTTTTTTTAATACCAGGATGGCTTGTTTATATCATACATTTATTGTGGAGTTCAACAAACATTATGATTATTGGATATTAAAAATGTAACCTTTTAGAAAGTTCTCTCAACTACAAGGATCACAGTAAAATATATTAAGTTAAAACATCTCTTGAGAGAAAAAAACAACATGCTTATCCACACGTTTGATGTGCCAATATTTTGTAAGAAACTATATATTATTTTATGAATGAAATTTTTATTCAAGTATTTATTTATTATTATTGTGATTATTCAAAATCATAAAACCAAAATACTAGGAGTATTTTGATATATTCCGTAACTCACAAATTCTGAAAGGGTTGTAAAACCGTAATGATATTTACATAGGCCTGCATATTAGGTTGGTATTTTAGTTCCTAATATTTATGTTTAAATTTATTCAATTATAATAAATTTAATTTATTATAATATTTAATATGTTTATATTAATAATTTGTGGGGAATGCCAGGCCACCACCGTGGTTCGAATTCCACGTTAAACTGTAGGTCCTTCATTTCATCTCACAATCACCCTTCCATTACACATTAGCGTAAGTGCGTATAACCCGAATGGGTAGTAAGACGCGGTGCTAATAATAATAATAATAATAATAATAATAAATAATTTATTACTGTAGTTTTCGGTGTTTGTATTCTACAAATTTAATTTTGTTACACTTTTTAAATAAGCACTTGTTTAATTATGTACGTATCATATTTGCATTTTAATTTTACTTGAAAATTAAATATTAATTTTACATCTAGCCGTAAGAAATTAAGCTAGTAACATTTTAAAAATTTAGGCTTGTAATTATAAAATATTTTCCTTCGGTAAATTTTAATTTTGACAGAATTTAATAAAGTGTTTGTTTTTAAACTCAAGTTATTTATGAGTTAGTTAAACTTTTAATAATGCACTGTACCTTATTCTCATTGGTGAATCTACAATAACTATTACTCTTACAAAATTTAAATTGAATACAAATATATTCATATTTCTTAAATTGGTTTATTCGTCATTATTTATTGCTAGTTGCTATGTCAAATATTTCAAAATTTTAGGCCATTAAAAAATTATCAATAATTATAATACCAAGGGTTAGTGTGAGCTCAAACTAGGGATATGGACCAGTTGAGATATTTTTATTTATTTTTACCAACTTACAACATATTTTATTGAGAAAATCCTTAACTTTATATATTATATTATTCATAGCCTACTTGATATTAAATTATTTCTAAAGAAAGGTAAAATTACTAAAATATTAGCCTTTAACCCAAATAAATGTTTAGAAAACAAACAATATAAGACGTATCAATTAAGACTCAAGAGGTCTGCAGATCATTTCGACGTGCAATAGGTTCATGAGTGACACATCAAATGAAGGAAGTGGATAAGCTACATTTATAATAATACAATAATATTCTGTTTTAAAACAGTTTGTAGATAAAATTGTTTTAAATGCATGAATCTAGACTTTGTAAACTTAGTAAAGGCCCTTGAATTTTTTCTTTTTGTCAAGATAGAGTGAGTCTCATGACTTTTTTTTTTATGTTTTGAATTTCGCATAGGTTTTCAAAATCACGCATGTAAATATAATGAGCATGTAATTATTTTAATCTTTAGTAAATAAACCTTGTTGAGGTTTATGTCAAATTGTGAATTCCTGTGGGATTTCTGAAGCTCTTAATATATTTGTTACTAATTTTTTTGAACATAACATAAATAAACACTCCTCCTAAAAGTCACAATGTAATGATATAGTGTAATTTTCTATACCAGTACTTCACATCTTATTACACGTTCGGAATATCCACCTAACTTAGCACCGTTTCTTACTAGCCATTCAATTTATACATTTATGTACTAATTACGCTTTGTTCTTAAATCTAGTACAGACACAACACACAGCCCCTAGCCATTAATTTATCATTGTGAAAGGGTAAACTCACATTTCACAACTAATGATAAATTTTTTGACCATGTCGGGAATCAAATCTGGGATCCTTGTACCAGCAGGCAGACATACTACTGACTAAGCTAAGGTGTCTGACTCCAGCTGACTAATTGGGAAGGCCAGGTGAAGGTACATTTATAGAAAATGTATCAGCATTTGAATAGAGCCACAACACTAAAAAAAATCCACTAAAATGTTTTTTTCTTAGTGTCTTACTCCCTACCTCCCCCC
>CABFVZ010004456.1:0-18212 GCA_902151445.1 Timema monikensis | reverse complement strand
CCCCCCGTGTTCAAGATATATGTAGGATAAGGAATGAGAGCGGTAGAATTTAAGGAAATATGAACTCAGTTGTTTGGACTGCATGGGTGTCGTTAGTGGGGTGTGAGGGGTGGAAGGGTGCAGGGGGACACATCCCCCCAAACAACTCAATGGGGTACACGTCCCCCTCAATAATTCAATAATTTACCTTACATGATACATTTTAGTTAGTTGAACTGTATAATGGAATAAAGCAACTTAAGCATTACAAAAAGAAAATTCAATTCACAACCGACTCGACTCGTTAACTAAACAATAATAGGGTTTACAACATTCCGTGAAATACCACAATTTGTTTCAAATGTGGAGTGTCTTGATCGGCGACTGCTGCTAGTTTTACCCAGCTTGTCTTGTAAGGCAGAGAGAAGTTCCAGCTCTCTCAAACGGCTGAAAACATATTTGCGTTCCACAATGACTCAAGAGAGACTGAATCACATTGCCCTCTGTCGTGATCACAATGCTATCTTGGACTCGATCAATATTAGGAAAGTTTCTGCAACACTGTTCTCCTGGTCTGAATTGTGAGGACTTTTGGACCCGTTTTATCCTGATGTTAATATTTTGTGTTCTTTTTTATTTATTTTATTTTTTATTGAATTGAATTTTTTATGTATTAGGGATATAGTTATGGACTCAATTGAAGTAAGAAAACTTGGTAGCCCGCTACATTTGTATCATGGCTCTAGATTAAGAAAAAGGACTTTTTAACCATATCTATACTAATGACAATGTTAATTATTTTGTTATTGTTTATTTCTTCTTTTTATTATCAAACAGGATGTGTCATTAATTTATTTTATTTTGTGGGATTTGACTTAATTTATTTTTTGCATTTAGATGCCACGTGTTCTCCTCAACACCGGCAATCCTGTACAATGGGATATTGACACATTGAACCATGTGATCACAAATGTGGGTATTTATCAGTTATAAATTATATTAAAAAAATAATTTTCATGAACTTTACTTGTTATTTTCCATGTGTAATTTTGTTGTCAAACACGTTGTTTGCTTGTTGGTCCATTGAACCCATCGTGACTTTTGACAGTAGGTCCTCTCAACCAGGTGGCTGTCAATCACTTTGCGTTCTTATGCATAAGCTTTTAGGCCACTTGGCCTACACAGCATTCCAATATTTTTATAGATGGTCAGTGAACTGGTGGTCTAGGGGTAAGGTGTGAGACTTCTGTGCTGGGGTCCAGGGTTCAATCCTCGGTCCCGGCACAGATTTATCTGATTGCCAAACCCTTCCTTCACCTCTGACAAGATGTGTAATAATCACAATTTGTGAATGTGTGGAAAGCCAGGCCTCCACCGTGGTTCGGATTCTACGTTAAACTGTAGGTCCTCCATTTCATCTCACAATCACACTACCATTACTTATTAGCGTAAGTGTGTTTAATCCGAACGGAAAGTAACATGTGGTGCTAATAATGATAATGATCTACAGTGGGTAATAGATAAACTAAATAAAAATGTCACAATTTATTGAAAATAGTGATTTCCTTAGGTAATTCAGGAAAATTATACTTAGACAGGGATTGAAACCCTTGTCCTTTGACTTGGAATGATATTCTAACAAAACACCGAGCTTGCGGCTCGAAACTCCGCACAACTCCTTAGAGCAGAGCTGGGCAAATTTTCTCCCCAAGGGCCTCATCTGTAAGGTCTCTAGCGGGCCGCATGTAACAAAAATCTAAATTAACTAAATAATGAACTTTATTTTCACGTAAAATTGCATATATTAGTCATATACCATATAAGTTTGATATAAAAAAAAGTAGCGAATAAAATCTAATATGTCATAACAAATAAAACTAAATATGTGATGTACTCAAGTTGATACTTTGCCTACCAAATGTTGATTAATAACTACTCAAGTTGCTATCGTTAATGGAATTTATGCAACTGTCCAAAATCCTGCACGAGTTTGTTTAAGTCAGGATTCAGATTGTTCGTCCTAATTCGCAAAACACTTTGTAGATTTGAGTATGTTAAGAGAGACCTGTTCTTTGCTTTGTTAATAGACTTCTGTGCTGGGGTCCAGGGTTCAATCCTCGGTCCCGGCACAGATTTATCTGATTGCCAAACCCTTCCTTCACCTCTGACAAGATGTGTAATAATCACAATTTGTGAATGTGTGGAAAGCCAGGCCTCCACCGTGGTTCGGATTCTACGTTAAACTGTAGGTCCTCCATTTCATCTCACAATCACACTACCATTACTTATTAGCGTAAGTGTGTTTAATCCGAACGGAAAGTAACATGTGGTGCTAATAATGATAATGATCTACAGTGGGTAATAGATAAACTAAATAAAAATGTCACAATTTATTGAAAATAGTGATTTCCTTAGGTAATTCAGGAAAATTATACTTAGACAGGGATTGAAACCCTTGTCCTTTGACTTGGAATGATATTCTAACAAAACACCGAGCTTGCGGCTCGAAACTCCGCACAACTCCTTAGAGCAGAGCTGGGCAAATTTTCTCCCCAAGGGCCTCATCTGTAAGGTCTCTAGCGGGCCGCATGTAACAAAAATCTAAATTAACTAAATAATGAACTTTATTTTCACGTAAAATTGCATATATTAGTCATATACCATATAAGTTTGATATAAAAAAAAGTAGCGAATAAAATCTAATATGTCATAACAAATAAAACTAAATATGTGATGTACTCAAGTTGATACTTTGCCTACCAAATGTTGATTAATAACTACTCAAGTTGCTATCGTTAATGGAATTTATGCAACTGTCCAAAATCCTGCACGAGTTTGTTTAAGTCAGGATTCAGATTGTTCGTCCTAATTCGCAAAACACTTTGTAGATTTGAGTATGTTAAGAGAGACCTGTTCTTTGCTTTGTTAATGTTCATGCATGAGAATGTCTGTTCACAAATATAGGTAGAAGCAAGTAACACAAACATCTTCCTGGCAAACTTTTCAAATTACCAAACTTTTCTCTACAAGTGATGCATACAATGCAGTTGGTTTAATATTCTTAAAAGTCTCCTTCAGAGCATTGTCTGCTTTAAGATTATCTCTTTGATCTGACATTCTTGTTAGTAAGATCACGAAAGTCTGACAATTGAGTGCGGGCCACATGTGGCCCGCGGGCCGTAGATTGTCAACCGCTGCCTTAGAGAGCATCACGATAGCTCTTCTTTGGTTGTATAGCAAGCAACAAAATTGAAAGGATTAGAGGTGGTGGTGGCGGCCTGGAGTAAAGGACACTCCGAAAGAGGGAGGGACAGTAGAGGAGGGGAGAGAGGGGTTGGTGTTGTTACTGCCCTAGCTACAGCAGCACAGCTCTGGTGAGGTGGTAGCACATGGTATTACTTGGAGTAGAGCTTTGCCAAACCTCGAGATGTCCATCCAAATCATAAAATTAAAAATCAGGTAGCATTTGGCATTTGGATTATTCATTATGAGCCAATATGCACACTTTATTGTACACAGTGCCTGTCACTTAAATCTATATAACCCACTGATTGTGTGTTTGTGAAGACATTATTACAATGGATAACGTCACAGTGGGATGTCCAACAAACTCAGCTAGTTGATGACTGGGGGTGTTTACTGATTGGACAGTATGATGTGATACAATAACTGTTCCAAAGCCCTGTCAGCCCTTCCCCATTTATGTTGCGCTACTTTACTTCTAGCGCAAGCAGTTCTGATTATGTTTAGGAGACACCATATTTTCCGTGGTAGGTTCATACCTGGAAGTGGGTTTGTCGAATCTATTTGAGCTGATGATTCCTTCATTCTTCTTTCAAGCCAAATGCCTTTGGTGGGTATTGGGTAATATTCTCCCGTATTGTAGCTATATACATTTTTTGGGAATGATGGGCTCTTCGTATTGTTGCTTGTTGTTGTCGGAGATCAGAGTTCTGGTAGCCACGGTACTGGTGTTGATTTGAGTGTTCCAGACAATATCCTTATTGCTTTGTTCAGATGTACATCAGCTTTATTGTCATGGTTACTTCACTCCACACAGAACAATATTCAGCAAGCAAGTAGACAAGCGACTGTGTTGTAATGTTCAAGGTGTTTGCACACGCTCTTCAGTTAGTACCCTAATAAGAGCATTTTACAAGATATCCCACTAGATTAATTATTCATAATAAAGAATAATGTAGCTTAAAACTGATCTATGACCTTTTAAAACCCAATGTGGGGCCATGGAAAAGTTAATCTTTTTAAATCCCTAAAATTGGGTGGTTTCTGCAGGTAGGCTAAAGTACTAATCTTGGCCCAGTACTGAGAGTGATAAGTTACTTTTGACATTTGAAAGTATCGACATTTATAAAAACTTTATTTTACCAGAAGGTAGAATAAAATTTCACCCTGAAACTGCTCTTAAACAATTTTCATATTTTGTTCATGAAAAGGAACTGTGAAGAGGAAGTTACACCAGAAAACATAATAGTAGGGATATAACTTCTAAACAATATGTGATATACAGTATAATTAATTCAAGGAAGTTTTTGATCAAGTTTTTTATGGTGAACAAAAAAGGTCAAGCTATAAAATATGTGATAGGAACTCTGACAAGAGTTATAGGCCAAATTCTAATTGATAAACTGGAGTGGTGGCCATCTTGGATTAATGATGCCACAAATTCAGACAAAAAACTTGCAAAGATACATGATTATTTGCTTCATTTGCAACCATCAACAATCCCCCTTCCCTCGGTAGTCATGACTTCCCTTCACTCAAAATTCCACAGAATTACATAATTATGTCCTCAACTATATAGAGCCATATACATTATTTTAGCACCGCGTCTCACTACCCGTTCGGGTTATACGCTTTTTTACGCTAATGGATTAGGAATTGGGAAGGTTGAATTAGAGGAAGTGAACCCGCATTTGCGTGGAGGGAGAGTGGAAAACCATTTAGGCCAAACAACCCCCAGTTCACCCGACCGAGATTCAAACCTCGATCTCCCCGTCCTCAGCAGCCGAGCTAAACACGACAAGCATGTTAGCCAACTACGCCACCGAGGCGGGTGTCAGGTTTTATTGATGTGGAATGAATAATAAGTCACAAAATTCATAAATGTAAATTGCAGCTCACCCATAAAATTGAGCTCATTTATTGGTAATAGGCATTGTTTAGATGTGATATTTCATTGCAGTTTATCAGTGATAACTTAAGTAGGTAAGCTCCATAGGTGTGAGTTTCCTAGTGACCCTTGATAATGGAATCCATGATGTTTCAGTCAACTTCTGAACTTAGAGGCTTGAAGAACTTCGCATACAAGTCTTCATTTTCAATTACAGCGAGCTGTTCATCATAAATACAGGCTATGTAATCACCACATTTTAAATCAGGTTGTGTTGTTACTTCTGGGAGATCTTAGTATTCAAAAGATGCAGATGTTCGTTAACATCTTATTGTAGATTTGTTGAGAGATCAATGAGATAATGATTTAAATTGTTCAAATAAAGGTTTTCCAAATTTGTTTTTACTTCTTATATTGAAACTAAAATGTAAGATAGGCCAGGCCTATGACTTTGATGTTTTCCACAGCAAAATGATATAATCTTTTGGGGTGAGGATCTGATTTGTATCTTAAAGGTTCTTTGTTTGCAGGCTTGGGTTTCCTAAGAAATAAGGTGAAATGTGGTCTATGCCTACTATTGCATGTTTCTAAAAACAACTATTCTTCAAAATCTAGTTTGAGGTGTATTATGTGTGCTCGAATGAGACACACAGCCGACAGGTCTACTGTGGCCCCTTTTCCGTCCTTAGGGACACAGACTGGCCTGCAGCTTTAGCAAGAGAAATATGAATGAAACCAGAGTGAGCAATCAGGACTCTGAAGGCAATTATACTAATACAATTGTTACTGTATCCAGGTACTTCATTCAATCTGTAGACACCACAAGCTAATCCCTAAACAATATTCACAGACTAATGGATGTAAACAAAGATATGTAGTATGGATTTACAAACGTTAGGATGAACTATTTAGAGATATGATGTATTGCTAGTCAAACACATAGCTCGATTTAAATCAGTACATCTTTTATCAAGTTGTTTATTTCCCTAACCATACAATATAGTGAGAAATAAATATCAAGTATTTATTTATGATAAACTCAAAACATTTACAATTCAAAGTTTGCTCAAAAACACACAAATGAAGAAGGTTCTCTCAAAAGGAGTCAACTTAACTTTAAATATATTTATTACATAAAATGCAAAATCAGATAATAATGTCATATTTAAATGCTTATTTTTCCACAATGTTTAGGACTGTGGATTTATATTTGGCCCACAACACAAATGACCACAAAGTTTTACTTTATTTACATTATTGTTACTGTCCAAAAGGGGACTTAACAACGATTAGCATATACAACTTATCTGGTCGGAATGATTTAAAGCTCTAAGCTTCTAATAAGACATGTTAAAAATGACCAAGCCAAAACCAACCTGTCCAACTTCTCTTTCAATGAATTCTAACTACACTTACTTCTGAAGAAGCCTAAAAAATATATTTTTTATGTTAGGCCTAGTCCAAAGCGACCAAAATCTAAATTCAATATTTAAATCTTATCACGACAAATTGACTCTAAAAACACTGACCTTTAAATTTAATATTTGTCCCCAAGATAAAACATAAACATCTAATTTTCATATTTAAATCTTATAAAATAAAATGATCTAACAAAGGACTTACTTTCAAATTTAATATAATTATGTTAACAAGACAAAATATAAAAATCTATATTTAATCTAAAGGTTTTCAAGTCAAAAGGTTTTCTATCAATAAAACTTACAATTTAAATTATGTCTTAGTCCAACAGACTTGAGCATAAATATTCAAAGAATAACATATTTCAATTTTAAACAAGTCAAAAAAAGGGGAGATTGATCCAAGATCACACGATAAATTTATATTTTATCTAGTCAAACAGATTTTGGTTAAAGATTTACATTACAATTACATTTAAATTTTTAAAAAAAGAATAGGTCGAAAGGTAATTTAGAATCACATATTACCAAAAATGAATTTCCTTGTCTTACATTATATTATGAAGGAGAAGTGTCCTCGGAAGAAATCCAGCCAAGGGATTTTCATTTGCACTCTTCAATGGCAACATGGTGTCACTCTCACAATCTGCCGGTAACAGGGTTCGAATCCCATTCAGGTGTACTGAGGAATATTTTTCTTACATGTTTTTCCATTCTCTCACTCCACAAATGTAGGTTGACTTCCTCTAAATCCAACCTTCCTAGTCTCTAGGCTTAATTCATTAGCGTAATTATTACAAAGGTGTATAGCCAAACAGTTAGTAAGACACAACAATACTTTTTTTTTTAGAAACTTGCTATTCTTGTGTCTATTGATTAAAAATAATTTATTTAAGCCTACTACTTTACGACCAAAAAAAAGTGTCAATCTTATTCATCTATGTAGGCCTGCTATTCTCAAACAAACGAACAAGTAGAGCAATCTACAGTTAATAAAAATCTCACTTTTTACTCCTAGATATTGACAGCAATGTGTTTAATTCTCAAACATGACTCCCCTAACTCACTCTACTCATTTAAAAAACAAGCTCAGTAAAATAATAATAGCACCGCGTCTTACTACCCGTTCGGGTTATACGCTTTAAGTACTAATTACGCTAATGTATAAGGAATTGGGAAGGTCGAATTAGAGGAAGTGAACCCGCATTTGCGTGGAAGGAGAGTGGAAAACCATTTAGGAAAAACCCACCCCAGTTCACCCGACCGAGATTCGAACCTCGATCTCCCCGTCCTCAGCAGTCGAGCTAAACATGACAAGCGCGTTAGCCAACTACGCCACCGAGGCGGGTAAGCTCAGTAAAACATTTCATGTGGATGACTAATTCAAACCCTCGTGTTTGCTTATATTCTTTCCTTGTGAACATGAAAATAGACATAACTTATTTTTATCATAAATATCGCAAAATGACGCTTAAAATAATGAAAAGCCGGTTTAAAAAAAATGGCGACCACCCGGCTCGTAAAAGGTAACGAGTTTTTATTGTTAGGCAAATGTAATTGAGGAAAATAAATTATGCTACGGTTTATATTCGGGCATAGCTACCCCTAAATCAAAAGGATCAAAGATGTGGTATTGCCTCATTCAAATGAATTCAAAACAAAAAATACAATGGTATCACAACGATTTTATAGAACTTAGTTATTTACTTACTCAGGTTTTGATTTTTTGGATGCTTGAGAAATATTAGTATTTTCTTCACTTTCAATATTTGATCGTTTTGAATTCATACTAATTATTTGTTATAAAATGAGATCGGAAGAGATCATTTATATTGTCTTAGGCTCTATAATAAAATGTGACATTAAGCTACTTTTCTATGCCATCACAGCCTGCCAGCCTTCTAAGCCAAAATATATTACAACAACAAAAATAGTCAAACATGTAAAAGACATATATCTAATAGTCCCACTTGAAAGTTAGTTCGATAGCTTTTTTAATAATGAAATACTTGCTTCGGTGGCCGCGTGGCTTACCACACTACTCTCGTAGTATGCTAGACTCCCGATGGCGGGGAGATCAAAGTTCGAATTTCGATCGTTAGGGATAGGGGTGGCAAATTAATGTTTTTTTGTTATTAATTTTTCATCGAATGCTGTGTTTTGTAGGATCGTAGCATCTGAAACACATCCATTAGTTTAAACATGAACGTACATAAATTCGTAATTTGCGTTTACAATCGCGAACAAAATAACACTAACAACTTTTTGTAGGACCTAGTCGAAAAGATTAGATCCACTTCCTTGGGGTTTTTGAATATCGACGTGCTTCCCGTTCAAAGCACCGACACAATGACTAAAATTCTATGTATTTCAAAAACAGCGGCTACATCTTTTCACTCGACTTCTGATGATGGCATTTAGAAAATGAATTAATACTATATTTATTCATTTTCAAGAAAGTATACCAGTAAAAGTAGCCCCAACCTCAACAAACTCCAACACCACCATGAAAAAAGGCACGTGTGACACTAAAAAGACCCAGCAGCAATTGATTGAAGCAATGCAATCTTTGTTATCCCTGAAGGATGATGATTAGAAGGTAATCGGAAGGTCAATCAGGTTACAACTGAAGCAACTCAATGACAATAAGCGAACGATCATATTAAAATTAGTGTCTGACCTATTGTTCTACGGAAAAGGGGGAAAATGAATCGATTTTTTTGCTATAACATTGTCTTTTCACCCACACACACATCATCCCTCACGTTCACTATATTATCCGCCTCCTTCCCCCACATTATTATGCATACCGTTCTTCACCTCCCTCGTCTAAAAACTCATGCTTATCAGCCTCCATCGCATCAACCACCCAATCAACTTCCTTCACCATCCTATCAACATCTGCCATATCACGAACAAAAAATGCTTGAGGTGTCTTTAAGATAATTTTTGGTGACCAAAAACCTAATTGTGTGGTTTGGTATTGTGAAATTGTAAAGTGGCATAAAGATTGTGTTAAATAAAATGTAAAATAAACGGACTGAATAATTGGTATCGTTAAAAAAATTAATGACAATATTCTATTTAATTACATTTACATACGGCTTCAGACAATCGTAGATTGCCCTGCAAGTTTCTGGTATAGTTCCAGGTAACAGCTGGGGTAATATTCCTGCACTACATTTCAAGTCCTTATACTTTCTTCCTGTAGCCAAAAATTGAAACGTAACAATAATTAGCCTTTCTTGAGCACTCACAAATTCTCTCAGGAGATTAAGTTTATTCTGTTTCTCAATGTAAGGTTTAACCCTACCAATAGTACTGCAGACAGGTGAAACAATAATTGTGTATTTGATGATAGAAGCATGAATTTTGGTATACTTTTAGGTAAAATCCTAGTTAAAAATTTTTGATACGAGGCCATCTCAGATTTTTCCTGTGGGGAAATTGGCCGCCATTTTTTAAAATAGCACCTAGTTGTTATTTAGGTTTCTAAATTTCTGAAGATACTTGTGGTCATTTGATGCCTATTGTACACTTTAGAAGTAAAAATGAAACCTAATAATAGATAATAATGGTTTGTTTAATAAGTAATGGCATAATATATAATTTTATTGATTTAGTCGAGGGAAGAAGAACAAAATCATTTACAATTACTATTTGTTGTTTATTTAATGCAAATACAATATATTATATTACCGATTTTTATTTTATTGTTGGTTAATTAATGAATATTGATACTATTCCCCAAACAAATTATTGGTACTCCAATCAGTACAAAGAGCGGTACACTGTAGGGCAACCTTTTTACACTTGCACTGTCGTGTGCATCCTTTCTTGCAGCCACATCGTATAGGTTCCCTGCAAGCTCTTGTAGCCTCAGGTAGGGTTGTCCAAGATATTTCCCTTCCACCTTCATCCTTCTTCCATCCCCAATCACTTGGTGATGGAAGCTGTGGTGTTGCGACCATCATTTGGGCCCAGAAATAACCGACCTGGTAGACGGCTCTTTTTGTATACTGAATGAGTTCATTATACGTGGGAGGTAGATTGCCATTGCTCTACCTTCCTGAATAAGTAGGTGTTTTCTTGCCCAATTAACATGCTCGTTAGTGCTAGTACGGTCGTATAGCAAAACTACAAATTTCTCCAATGGCTTCATCATTTCTTCTATCTACTGACTAGGTTTGTCAGCCAATCTACAAAAAGCGGAGGTGACATCTCCGTATGCAATCCTGGTGTCTCATGCAGTCCTTTTGCCTCTTCCTCCATAAAAAGGACACAGTGTCGCACCCACTTATTGCATGAAACATCGGTAAGGCAGGACCCAATGCTCTTGCTAATTCATTCTTTAGTTGGCAGAGGACAATCACTTCTTATAGGTGGTACAAGGAGAACCCTTGTGTAGCTCTCAGGAAGATGTTTAGTCACTTTCTTGGCACACGGATTTTTAGACCGATTAGTCACCGTAAAATTGTCATTTGGATGTTAAAATATTGATATTCCTATACCATGGAAAGAGTCATGAGCTGTAGTAGAGCTGGATTGTGGTCTATATTGTCGACTACACTAGTCATGAAGAGCCCTCCTTTTAAATTAAGAGGAATGACAACATTTTCCTTGTTATAGTGATGACACACTTTATTTCTAAGTTCTGATGAAATGTCTAGCACACGGTCTTATGATAAGCATAGCCCGAGCACATGTAGGGTTTCAACAAGTTCAAGTTTGTGAGTTCTTGTATGGATTAAAATCCCTAAGTAGATGGACAAGGGAGTTTCCCATCCTTGGTTATGCCTGAAGGCTCTTTCAGACTCATACTCCCGACGTCTCACTAAACTGTTGAATATTAGTAACTGTGCAACAGTGAGGATCACTTGTGGCATTGTTAAATAGCTGGACTGTGCTTTAATGTTTGGGCCATTCGTAACCATAATAACCAGTGTTAACAAAGGTGCTGGCACAGAGTCTTCCTTACACTTGTTTTCAAATGATCCGTTGAAGTAGTTTTTAACTTTAAACATGTCTCTTCTCACTATATTTGCTGCTTTAGCAAGATGAACAGCTTCACTCTCCGCATCATATTCACATGCTTTGCTCAATGCAGTTACAGCATAATTATTAAATATAAGCATCAAATTCCGGCCTTGCTTATGTGCTTCCATGTCAGGAAAGTAAGCAAATATCCTGTTTTTTTAGTTTCGTGGAATGTATGCGTCCTGAAAAATCGCTGCCAGGTTGTTTCATTCCCAGGCTGTACATATTGCAAAGGTCCACAAGTTTAAATGCGGGTACAATATCATTGTCCGTTCGAACATCTTCAATGTATGATATAAGCTCTGCAAATGCAATACCACAGTTAATTTGGTCCATCTCAGTTTCTTGTGAATTTTTTGGTCTCTTACCCTATCATATAACGATATCAGGCATTGCATATTATACATGGCATCTTGCGCAGTAAGATCGCATGAATTTAGTTTAGCAAGCAAAGGTTTGTTTTCTAGTTTAAGGGTACACTGACGAACGTGGGTATCAAGGGCAAATGTAGATGCTCTACACATTGAACTTTCAGCTTGGACAGGTGGGTCACAAAAAAAGCATATTGGTTTGGTATTCACAGAACATTTTCTTGAACATTCTGACAGGTGAGTTTCGTAAAATTATCAACATTAGCCATTGGTGAAATCTTCCTTTTGTCTGCACTTTGAATTCTGGATTTATTAAAATGCAATCTAAATGATTCGGGTAACCGAGTCTTACGTCGTACTAATTAATGTTGCTTCGATACCTTCACTTTCATCCAGGCGTGACAGATTAATTGTCTTTGGTAAACACCCAACACTACTAGATCCCACAAGCATATAGGAAATTGTCTTATAACCAGCTCCCTTTATATCACGTTTAGTCTCTGCTGTCTTCTTGGCACATAAAACACTTGTTCCAATCTCTTTCTGTGAATTGTCTAGAAGTATCAAGCTCGAACAGATTCACCAGCTTATGTAATTTCTCGATGTTTTTATCTTCTTTATTATTCTTATATTGTCATAAAAATTCCTTCAACTGAAAACAAAAAAATTTGTAATGATGTTAAACAGCTCTTTTTTCGCAACCTAGCTTTGACTTTTTTTTACACACATTTATAACATAAATTCACAGGAAATAGCATAAAAAATATGGAAGTAATAGCATCAAATATTACACAAAAAAGAAGAAAAACAATTTTATCATTTTGAATGTCCACCATTACTGCTAGGGGGAAGTTCTAGGACGGCCTCCAAACCAAAATAAACCCTTTATATATGTAGTATATGTGCCTCAAGTTTCATGCTTCTATCATCAATTCAATAGCAATAACCATATCTCGTATCTGCTGTACTATAAGGAGTTCGGAGAAACATTCTTTGTTCATTCGTAAAAAAAAAAAAATACAAAAAACATTATAAGCTAGCTCTTTAAATAATCTTAAGTGTGTGAACTTTTTTCCTTTCCCGTAAGCACTTTTTCGCACACATTTTTCTTTTCTTTCATGACTTTTAAGAGTTTGTTGTTATATTTATATTAAAGCCTAGTAAAAGTTAAAACACTGGAACATTAACAGTATAATTAGAATAAGAAGAAATATATATTACACCATTACAATTTTAGTAAGGAGAAATGTAAATTTATATTAGAAAGGAACGTACTTTGTGACAATTAAGGTTGTTAGAAAAAAGTTAAAATACTTAGATGTTATTATTATTATTATTATTATTATTATTAGCACCGCGTCTTACTACCCGTTTGGGTTACTTAGATGTTAAAAGCCATTGTTATAAAAGATTGAGAAAGGAAATGTTTAAAAAATCATAAGAATAAGAAAGCTTTAAGAAATACCAGAACAATTAAAGAATAGAATTCTAGGGTAAAAATTAGAAGAAAAAAAAAATATTGATCGAGGACCCGTCAGTATTAATAAATACAGTAGTCCTATTAAAATAAATATTTAAGCTCATAAAAGTTAAAACACTGTAACATTAACACTATAGTTAGAATAAGAAGGAATATATATTACACCATTATAGAATAGTGAAAGATATATATATATATATAGTGAAGGAATGGAAATTCCAAAAACACAGTAGATAATTAATTTAATATACACATTGAAAATACAAAGTATATATAAAAAAATTCCATAAGGCTTATAGGTTGAAAAAACTAGTAATTAGAATAATAATTTTTACCCTGGAATTCTATTCTTTAATTGTTCTGGTATTTCTTAAAGTTTTCTTCATTTTATGATTTTCTAAACATTTCCTTTCTCAATCTCTTATAAAAATATCTTTTAACATCCAAGTATTTTAACTTTTTTCTAACAACCTTAATTGTCACAAAGTACGTTCCTTTCTAATATATTTTAAGGGTTTGTTAACATGATTGCTGAGATTGCTATTACGATCTGTGTGTGTGTGCGCGCGCGCGCGCTTTGAAAGAGACTGAGGCATGGTGCACCTCCATGAACACGATTACTAGTAAGGCTAGTCAGAATGTTGTTTCGGGACTCTGGAGGTATTATGTTGAACCGCTTCCAACTTGGTTGACCCGACCGTTGGGTGATCGGGTTGGATGGTGTGTAAGAGGTTAAAGGTAAAAAGACTTGCAGTTCCATCACTCATTGGTGATTATATTAGGAGTGTCTTCGTGGTTGACGTGGTATCGACGTTTGGCCACCGCGTTTGCGTGTTTGACCTGGTATTGATGTTAACAAAATGTTCATGACAGACGATACCAGATTAAATAGTATGGTTACGACCAATGAGCAGAGAATTTCTGCGCCAATTTAAAAACTGCATCACTTCTTATGTTAAATTTAAATGATTATAACTTAGTAATCAATGGATTCTCAAGTTTTTGTAAGTTAAAATGGACAGCGATTACTAGCTAGAAATACATGCCATTAAAAAGTAGCTACTTAAAAACCGTTTAGTTAAGGATAAAATAGAGTAGGCGTGTTTAATATTATAAACATAGTTCATGTTTTCGGTTATTGTTGGCCCTTTAATTTTAACTATTTGTTCACGAACTACACATAACTAGTTATCCGAAATGAGAATTCTATTAATTCTATCTTCGAGTTATTTTGATCTGTGGTCACACTGACCTTGACAGCTTTTTTTTTTTATTCCAATCATTATAGAAAAAAAGTAAAACTACGTAATAACTTGTTTGTCAGAATGATATATTGTTGTAAGAAACAACGTTAATTGAAGATATCAAATAATTCTGTGTTTGTTACACAAATGCAAAAGGTCGATTCCAAAAAACATTCTATGAAAAATAATTTGAATAGACTTTGTGCCTTGTGTCGCAATCATGGGCTTAAAAAACCTGTTAAAGGACATAAAAGATTTTGCGCTTATAAACTTTGTGTATGCAGAGAATGCTGTCTTGTGAAGGAACGACAGAGAGTCGTAGCACTTCATCTTTACTATCGACGAGCTCAAGATCAAGAAGAGAATGATAGAAAACCAGACGGTAGACATCCCCTAAGAGATCGATCAGGGGAGGACCTAAGTGGAGGTAAAATTATGTCATACTTGAGTGATTTTTAGAGTTTGGTATTGCAGACATGCCTGTTTTACACTGAATACCAAAAACCAGGGCTGTGGAGTCGGTATAGCCTACCGACTCGTTTATTAATGACAAATTTATATAATAATATTTATTATTATAATGGGGAGAGTGCCCATGACAAACATTAATTACTATTACTATTGGCTCCAGTCAAAACATTTATATATTAATTCTTAGTAAAAAATGTATCATAGTAAACTCATTTGACTACAATAAGCTAATTAATAAATATTAAAATGATAAGTACTAACTTGTGGCAGTACAAGACATCTCATCCCCATCACCAAACTAGTTCTCGGTTTAATTGAACTTAAAATATATTTATTTGATTATAATATATGGAAAAGTAAATTTCCTAAATTCCTATGAGAGTAAATATGCATTAATCTATACATATAATAAATTAAAACTAATAATAATCACAATTGAAAACTAACCCAATTCTGAATGTTCTCTTTTTGTTTGTATACCATCAAAGTTTTGATGGTTAAGGTGTGGCAGAAGGGAACGTGAGTAATTTTACAGTTTTTATAGCATTACATTTTTTTGGCCAAAATAAATAAAATATTTCTCCAGTAGCAACATAGAGTTTAGTTTTCTGCATATGCTAATAACAACAGATCTTGATTATCTGTCAAGAGTGTGCTGGAATTTTGTCAAAACTTTTTAAATAAAGAGAAAGGGTTTTGACAAAATTCCAGGACACCCTTAACAGATATAAACTCTACATTGCTACTGGATAAATATTTGATTTATTTGGCAAAAAAATTTCAATTCTATAAAAACTGTAAAAATACTTTGGCTCTCTTCGGCTGCACCTTAAGAATCGAGTTTGACACTTATTTTTTTTAAGTCTGAGTCTGTACCTTTCTACCGACTCTGATCCCACCCAAAATTGCTTCCGATTCCACAGCCCTGTCAATAACATGTTTACTTTAAGCCTAACCATTACCAACTACATTACTGGGAACAATGCTTGAGTACCTTGTCAGATAATACACTGTATTACTACAAGATACCTACTGAATCATTAAAATTTCACAAGGAAATGGCGAACCCAATGATACTATAGGAATATGTATTTGAAACTATTTTATTTTTACACATTTAGACAACTCGATAAAACCAAAGTCAAAATGTAAACATACTATAGGCCTATCAACTTGTCGTTTTATCAATGATCCCTAACGATATGACATCCAATACTACAAAAGTTGAATTGTTTACAGTATTTAGAAAATAATTTATTTGCCTACCTACTGGTAAGAACAAGTCAGCTGAGTAATTACTGTAATTATTAATGTTAGAGAATTTCAGCGTCATGATCCAGTTTGGTCATCTCACGCTGTAAAGACATGGGTTTCAGACTTTGATACAATAGGTTTAGTATTAATAAAAAAGCATCTAGAGCCAAGAAACAATGTTCGAACGTCGGAAACATTTGAAGCAGTCAGAGCTTCGTTCCTGCGGAATCCACAGCGTTCTGCACGGCAACATAAAGAGTCATTAGTTTTTTTTTGCGGCACTTTGGCCAGAATATTGTTCTCATATTTCAAGTTACATCCGTAAGCCTACAAAATTCAGGTAGTTCAGGAATTAAAAGCCTGTGATTTCAATAGGAAAGTTGATTTTGCTGAACAATTTTTATCAAAATGTAAGGAAAACTAAAATCTCCTGAAAAATCTTTGAATGTCTGATGAAGCCCAATTTCATCTAAATGGTTATGTTAACAAACAGAACTTTCAGTACTGGGCTGCGGAGAATCCTTGCCTTTTACACCAGTGACCTTTACACAGTGAAAAAGTGTCGGTGTGGTGAACGGTGTCACCGAAAGAAATAATAACGCCATATTTTTTTGAGGATGACAATGACTGCACAGTGACTGTAACTTCAGAACGATACGTCAACATGGTTTAAACGATTCTTAGCAATGAACTAGAGAAATATCCAGTGGTTTGAGTCCACGTGGTTTCAGCAGGACGGAGCTACAGCTCGTACTGCAAGAATCTCAATCGTCGCTTTACGAGAGCTTTTTGGAAACCACCTCATGACCAGGAATGGCAATATCATTTGGCCTGCGAGATCACCAGATATTTCGGTGTGCGATTTCTTTTCACGGGAACTTTTAATTTTCGAGTGGTTACTCATCGTACTCACTGCATTAATTAACCAAAGACTAGTCATCAAGAGATTGAAGCGTTCTCCATTGAGACGTTGCTGTGAGTTTCGACGAAATTGTGTTCACGAATGCAGGAATGCATGAGAAGGGAAGGGGGTCATCTCAAGAATGTTATGTTTAAGAAATTACTTTTATGTAAAGTAAGTGATAAATGGCATAGTTGTAGCATTTAGATAGCCATGTTCGTAGGGAAATTAAAATGATTTAAAGTTGTATTACACAGTTATCAAACCCGCCCATTCCCGCGCACCACCCTGTACACACAATGCAAGGTCATCCAATTTTACAGATTTTTCAACAATATTTGTTCCTGTGTCACTTAAAAAGTTTTCTTATAATAATCTTGAATTTGGTACTGTATCAAGTATTCTCTGCATTTCTGTGAGGGTAATGCTAGTATACATTTTGTGATTTTCGGGTTTTTTAGAGAGAAAAACTTGATTTAGGAGGTGAGAAGCAGTTCTTAGGTCTCATCCTCGCATAATTCACAGACAACACATCAAAAATATTGCATTAGCAGTAAGATATCTATTTTTGAGTAAAGTTAAGGCTAGTGTCTTTTTTAACACTTAACTCCTTATTAATAAAGAATGAACATTTAATACTTGTTCTAAAAATTAATTTATAGTATAACTTATCTGTACCAAAAAAAAAAGAAATAATCAAAAAAATTGTCCATATACATAATTGCACATTTAAGAACATAAAATAAACTAGGAAAGTAGAACTAAATAAAGGAGAGAGAGAGAAAGAGAGACACACAGACCTACTACTATTAAGATTATGATTATATTTTCAGTAATTAATTGAAACGTTCTTGAATACGGGTCCCTACGTTGTGCGCCAATTATGTTGTTCTGATATTTTACTGCCGCGATGGACGCCAATTGAA
>CABFVZ010004455.1:27959-41492 GCA_902151445.1 Timema monikensis | reverse complement strand
GGGGGAGTTTGAATGTTTGACAAGAACAAACAAATTAGTTGTGTTCTACGAGCCAAATTTGACCTTAGTTTTAGTCTAACAGGTCAAACATAGAAAATTAAAATGATAGAAACATAATTTTTCTTTTCATAGTATAAATTGGAATGACCATTAGTAAAGATCTAAATAGTTACAATATTGGACTCCACCACTACAAGTGATTAAAAAGTTCAATTTACAGACCAAGCTCTATCAACAATTTTACCCTAGCTGAATTACAGTTTGTATACTCTAAATAAGTGGTATTCAAGTTTTTTTATTCACATACTCCAAGATGATGTAACACATCTACAACATTGTACCCTTAAATTTGTTGATGCATAACACAAGTTATACCTATTTTATATTCTACATCTAAAATAAATAATTTATATTACATCAACAAAATTATAGTAAGTTTTAAATGAGAAAAATATATACACAATATTTAACATTTACAAACACATAATCATTATCATCATCATGAACTGTTACCGGGTCTATTAAGTAAAATGCCCCCATCTCCTTCTATTCTTCCACCATTCTTCCTCCCATCTCTTCCTTGGTTTTCACTTGCATTCTCTTCCTGACATACTTCATATCCATTAATCTTCTTGGAATCCTCTACCTTTCCATCCTCGTTACGTGTCCATACCATCTCATCCTAACTTCCTCAAATATCTCTTGACCTCTTCATTACGAGTTCTATCTCTTCTGGTGACAGCTAGGATGCTTCTCTAAAACTTCATTCCCAGGGCCTCCATATATATATATCATATCATGTGTATATATGTGTGTGTCAAATATGTTCTCATTAAGATGACATTCTAAACGACTAATATAGTTCACAAAATGTTGAATATAGTTCATACTAAGTTGATAATTCAGGTTCAATATGAATCTCAATTGGTACAGATTTTTCAAACATGAACATTAAATGTAAAGTATAAAAGTAAATATTAAAAAAATTGAGAGTAGAAGTGTATTTTTAGGTAAAACTTTGTAGATGTAGAACCTGAAGTATCTTTTACCCCCAAAATGAAGTCCTATATTCGAAGAAAAGTTGAAGGAAGTACATTTTGTTACAAATGAAAGAAAGTTTCAGAGTTTCTTCTACCTTCTTCCAAAGAAGTGACTGTACCACCCAATATTTTGGAACTTATAAACACTCAATAACTTAGTTACTGGCTTGATTGAATTAAATAATTATGTCTTTATTAGAGGCAGCAATGAAAAGTGTGAAATGTATTTCTCTTTTATTGAACAAGCCGCTAAGAGTTTAAGCTCTCTATTTGTTCAAATCACAATTTACTATAAATATTTTCATATGTTCAAGAATCACTATACCAAAAGGATACAATTAATTACATGGCAAAATGATTTCAATGTTGTAATTTAAGTACAACCCCACTAGAAATATTGTTTTACAAATAGTAACTCTAATGACAAGTGGTAATGAGCGATAGGGAAATGCAAACCTCATTTTTGGATTCAAAGCGAGGCTGAACCAAGTATATGAAGTATTCTCAAAGCCGAAGCAAATATATGAAATATTCCCAAAGCCGAATGGAATATATTAAATATTTCTGAAGCCGAAGCAAATATATGAAATATTCCCAAAGCCGAATGGAATATATGAAATATTCCCAAAGCCGAATGGAATATATTAAATATTCCTGAAGCCAAAGCAAATATATGAAATATTCCCAAAGCCGAATGGAATAGATTAAATATTCCTGAAGCCGAAGCAAATATATGAAATATTCCCAAAGCCGAATGGAATATAATAAATATTCCTGAAGCCGAAGCAAATATATGAAATATTCCCAAAATCAAATCTATTATATGAAATATTCCTGAATTTAAATTTAAGTTCAATTATTATTTTTTGGTTGAGTAAAATATTGCATATTTATAAAACTCTTAACACTAAATATTATTGAAACAAATAGCCAAAGCTATTATTTATGCTTTTTAGTGAGGATTACTCCATCTAGATATCATATTCTGAAAATTGAAAAAATGACATCTAGACATGGAAATTAAAATATTTGTTATAAAGTGTTTTAATTCAAATTGAATTAAAGCTTGATTCACACGTTAGCTGAAAATAGAAAGTAAAATTATTTTGAGTCGCGCAGAAATGTATGGTTTTCAACACAAACTAGAAACAGCTGATTACTGATATATTTTATTTTTTAGTGGATAAATAGATCTTTAAGATGAATATATAATGGATGTTTTTAAATTATTGTATTGAATAGTGAGATAAAACAACACAATAGACGAACAAAATGCACACTTTCCATTTTAAGAGTTATTTCAAATCATTTCACGAGAGTAAATGTAATTGTCTGCTACTATCTTACTTTGAATGCGCGCGCGCACACATTGGATGAGTCAGTTGGTTTAAACATATGTGTACTGTTCGAGCTGGTTGGTTTTGAAGTTTGATTGGATCTCTCCAACAGAAGTTTTCACTCCGAAAAGGAAAAGCTGAAGCTATTTCATGTAGCATCAAGCAAATAATTCAAATAAGGCCGAAACCTTGTGATTGGTTTAGAGTTTGTCCTGTGATGATCCACAGTTATATAACTCATCTAATATTGTTAAGTTATGTTACTATTCATTAATACATGTAATTTAATTATGGCAAATTTATGTCCAACAAATATTAATTTGTAACGTACATAACACTAAATGACTAAAATTAAACATAGTGAGTAATTTGGATGTCAATTTTTTTAATTGGGATTTCTTTTTTTAAACTAATTTAAAATTGACATGACAAATATATGAAAGATATTTAGAATACTAAGCTAAATAATGCTTCTCATAGCATATTTACCTATGTTAAACCTCAATATTAAAATTCAAATTCCACTAGTATGTCTCTATTTATGTATTCCAAAATAGAATTAGTGTGAATGTTAAAACAACTTTTTATGGTTTATGTATTACCAAAATAAATATGCAAAATATCATGGAGAGAGAAAAATGAAAATCCTAAATTATAAATTAAAATTCATGGTCAATTGTATCGAGATAAGAATTAAAAATTAAAGTTTCCGTACCAAGCATTTGTTGAAACCTACTAAATGTCAAGTCATTAACTAATTTAATCTAAGTGATAGAGAAGGACACCAACCTGAGTGATTGTTAAACTAGTCAGTCATTTCTTCATACACTATTCGCAATTCCACTTTCTCATCATTAACTTATTACAAAGGGAAAAAACATGGAGGGGGGAGGGGGGTGAATGAAAAATGAGCAGTGCTGTTACAATAATGAAACTGTGATATTTCGGTGTCCCTAGTAGGAGATAGTTTCAAGAAGTCTCATAACATTAGACTGAGTCCCAGCACCACTAAACGAGACTTTCCTTTTCTTAAGGGTCCACTGTACAAGAAGAGGAGTGAAAATGGTATTTGTAGCATTTGAGCACCCTCAGGCCTAAGAAGTCAAATTCCAACCAATTTGGCAAAAGACCTTGGATAAATCAAGGTCTGTGGGCATACAAACATTTTAAAAGTAGTAAACTAAATAATAGTATTTCTATAGTAAATGGTACAAGATTGCAAAATTTTAGAAATAAAAAAACATATTTTATAAAACTTTAGTCAGTCGAGATTTCTTTTATAGTTGTGGTGTAAATTTTAAAAGAGATTTGTTTAGCAGGGAATTATTATTGAATACAAAAACCACAAGAGATGGGTCGAATCCGATATTTATCGAATCTGAATCTCAAATTCAACTCTTAAATTTTCTTTCAAATCTAAAATTTAAAATTTAACCCTTAAAAATGTTTAATTATAGGGTTAAAATATTTACAATTGAATTAAAAACTTTGTTTAAGACTTGATGTCACTGACAAATTCTATTTTGTTTGTCATGTCTATTATATCAGAAACAAAAGAGAAAACGCTTTTTAATAAATTATTAATATAATTTTGTCTTATTTTTTTTATGATTTTGTTACTTTCCTAATGTTACGAGTCTATATTATAACTTTTACTAATTGCTTAAAATGGGTGTTTGAAGTTAAGGTCTTCATACTTATATTCAATATACTTTTATGAGATTTTTACGAATCTTAAATTTCTCGTATACTTTAAGATTCATGGGATTCAAGAATTTGGGCGTCCCATCGCTACAAAACAATAGTCTTCTTGTTACACATTTTCTAGTGATAAAAAAAAATGTTATGAGCATTTAACAGGCAATGGATAAAGTCTCAGAATTAACTTTTTTTTAGTCTAGGATTTAAGAACTGTGGGTTGAGAAGATGACTCAGATTGTGAGAAATATGTTCCTCTTGAAGAGCACAAACGCAATAAAAACCCACAAACATGACCCCCACAGGGCCATTAGCAGGTACTCCATATGTGTGTGATAATACGGCTGCCACCCCCATGGGAAAACACCATGTGTGAGCTCATGACCCACATACAGCAGAATGGCATTCATACCTGCGGAAAAAAAAGTTTAATTCATTAGGGGTGTGTGAAGTCCTCTTTTTCAATTCAAAGCAAACTCGAATCAGATATATGAAATATTCTCGAAGCCAAATCAAAGTTTGAATATTTTTTTATGGCAAAACTTTTTTTTTGCCAAAATAAATAAAATATTGCTCCAGTAATAACATATAATCTAATTTTCTTCACATGGTGATATCAAAATTTCCTGAATATCTGTCAAGGGGTGTCCTGGAATTTAATTACAACTTTTTCTCTTTATTTAAAAAGTTTCTCATCTAATGCTGCTATGCTCATGATAGATATTCAACAACTGTTGATATCAACATGTGAAGAAAATTAATATCGTATGTTTCTACTAGAGCAATATTTTATTTATTTTGGTCAAAACAAATTTTTGCCGTAAAAAAAATTGCAAAAACACTAGCCTTTTCTAGCGTAACCTTCCAGCTCACCTTAATACTTGAAAATATATTATATTTTGGTTTGATTATATAACTTTAAAACTAAAATTACTTGGAAAATGTTTTTATCGCAGAATTTATTGCACAAAAGGTTCCAATATTTTATTTTATTCTGATAAATAAGCTACTACGCCAACACAAAATTCAATTACTTCAGATTTTATTCATATGAATTTTGTCTTGTACTGTACATAACAGCTCGGAATGGCAATAAGTGACTAAGCCAGATTTTTTTTGAAGTGAAGATGAAGCTGATACTGGTTTTACCGGAAGCCAAGTTGCACACCCCTGGGCTGAATCTTGAATTTCCGCAAGGATTCGAAGGTCCTAATCCCAATTCAAAATATCACTTAAATATAGACAACACAATTCATTAGTTCATTCTTATTTGTTGGTTCTTTATCAAACTACACCCAATATCATTGCTGAGGTAACTGCAGGTCTTATTGAGATAAGCTTTATCTTCACTCTCTCAGCTAACTGTTGCCAAATCTTCTCACTCTCAGTTATGTCGGAAGGTGGTGTGCTAGAGGTGAGATTTGCATTTGGCAACATCCACTAACCAGCGTAACTTGTCTTATTTGAGGGAAGATTGACCACACAAAAACGAGAGAATGACAAGGCTGGTTCCCGATAGTAACCGTGCAACTTCCTTAGCGATTAAATCCAGTGTAAGAAATAAATCGCAGTACACAAGCACTGCTAAAACCTTGTTTTAACACATTTTGAAATCGTTCAGGAAGAGTTTGGCTGTGATATCTTGTGAGTGAAGTCCAGAGTTCTGAACATGTCGAGGATGATTCTGAGTGCGGTCATTCCATCACTATGTCATACATGTGCTGCTCCTAGCAACACTTTAGATTCTCAAATGATATGGTTAATTCTAAACTGAAAGGTGTGTGAAGGTTAAATGTTGATCATCGGCCCAGACTTTGTGAGCTCAATTAAAAAAAAATGTGATCCTGGTATTTTAGTATTCAAAACATAATTTATTTTATTTTCATTAAAAAAACCCATCTATTCTACAAATCTCCTGTCATTTCAAAGGTTTATATTTAAAACTTTAAATATCTGAATTTTATTTTCATTTTAAAACTTTTTTTTTAATTGTAACAAATAATAATTTTTTATTTACATGGTTAAGTTTTAATAGCATACATTTATTGAACTTAGCTAGAGTCGGATGAAAATACTTGAGCTCATAAACTTCTAATAACCAGGATATAAGATTGTTGTTAGGGACTCAAATAGCAAATTTTGTCAAAAATAGTCACTAAATAGAAGCACTTGGCTAGGTTAAGAATAGGTTAAGCTTACCTGCAAACCGGAAGAGGTTGCATGACATCCAACGTTTAACATCGACCCAGATGTAGAGGATACATTGTAACATGAAGGCCAGACTGGCTGTCGCAAGGACATAAGAAACAGACCACAAGTTTTTGTTGACAGGGACTACCCCATCACTGCGAGAGAAGTTACACAAGCAACCCGCCAACAGACCCTGGGAAGGGAAAATCAAGTTTAGTAAATAGCTATTAAAGTTTCAAGTTTTTTTTTTTTTTGGATTCCACATTTGCCAATAAAAATGTTGACAGCCACGCTCTGACTTAAATTTTCTGTTGTTATGTGCATGACACAAATGTATAGTAATTGAATAACATAAATAACATAATTAATACATTTTGGAAAAATCTTTGAATTTTTGTAAATGAAAACATTTTATATAATATTTAGTGTCTAAAGTTATATAAATATGCACATAATATATATATATATATATATATTTTTTTTTTTTTCCACACAACACAATTTTTATAAAACCTAAGGAAGGGGTGTGTGTAGGTTAGAAATCTTTTGAGTTTGCTTCAAATATTGGTTAGCTTCGACTTCAAAAAGAATAAAGTCAGGAAATTCATGCTATTACTCGTCAGTAATTTGTTGACAACTCGCCTGGTTTCAAGAAATGTAAAACTTAAGAATATTAAAGACAATAATTCAATTCAAAAAAGATTCAATTTTTATTTTATTTCATGTGTAAGATACATTTAAAAATGCTACAATGAACCTTAAAAATATTTTTACTTACCTTGATTTTAATGTGTTGAGTAAACGTTCATGAAAAAACAGCCAGCAATATTTCGGTGTATTGATATCTAGCAACAGTCAAACTTGGAGCTTGCTAGTGCTGACATAATAATAATAATAATAATAATAATAATAATAATAAATAACTCCATGTCATCAGCCGGCGAGCAAGCTATACCGACCAAGCAGCTGCTGCATGTTGGTGAAGATAGTGTCAACATTTGTGGATATGGGGTATCATGTATTCAGCACAACAAACCCTCTGGCCGTTAAGTTCAGTTTTCTAGACTAAAGCTGCTATCTATTTATTCAAGTAGCTCTTCATTTTTGTTGTCCGACACCCTAGCTCAGTCGGTAAAGTGTTTGCCTACCGAGACAAGGGTCCCAGGTTTGGTTCCTGGCATAACCGAAAATTTATCAATGATGAAAATATTGGTTTACCCTATCACAGTGATGAATTCATGGCTGGGGACTGGATGTTGTGCCTGCCCTAGTCTAAAAGTTAGATTATAAGGCATTTGAAACTACAACAAGCCTACCAGGCCGGTAGTGGAAAATATATGGCTTGAATAAAAAAAACTGACTCTGGCTACAGGAAGGAAACAATAATGGATGCAAAATCTCATTTGTCTTCACACAGCTGAGTTTGGCCTCGTTCCAGACCAACTATTTCTCGGAAAAATCTAGAATCACCGAGGATCAAACCCAGAACCTCTGTATCTGTAGTTAGGATCAATGATATAATTAAACCCGAATACACTACAAGATTTTTTTTATCAAACTGACCGTAATGATAGCCCAGGTCGTCCAGCGAACAACACGCGAATAAGCATAGTGGTAACAAAGCGTGATTCTGCCAGCCTGCACTCCGAGGTACACCATCAATATAGAGGTCAGGGTTCCCAACAGACCTGAGTAACAAGACACTTTAAGTTCACATTGGAAATAAAAACAGTGACATGATCCAGAGATACTTTCCATTATATAACGATTTATGAAACTAAAAACTTTTTTTTTGGATTTTAAATTCAAACTTACACCTACAATTATTATGTGATGTGAATACTAATACATACGGACATGTTAGAGGGTGTGCAAAGCTCCAAAAAAAAAAAAAGTTTCTACTTCACTTATAAAAAAAATCGGGCTTTAAGCATAATTATGAAGCCTCGTTAATAAAATGAATGACTGCTAAAATATTCAATTCATGTTGAATTCTATTTTTAGATATTATGTATATTAGAAATTTCAATATAATTACAACAATATATGTAAATTTTTTTAGCACTGCATCATACTATAATAAAATGTTCAGATTACATGAATATGTACTAACTACACTGATGAGTTAAGGACCAGGACGGTTGAATTTAGAGGAAGTGTACCCACATTTGTGTGGAGGGATATTGGTAAACTATTTTGTAAAAAAGAAAAAAACTGTACTCATTACACCAGACTAGGATTCGAATCCTGATCTCCTCGTCATCGGCAATCTAGGCCAAAATGAAAGTGATGTTTTAGAACATGTGGCCACCGAAGCAGGTAATTACAATATTCATATGAAATAATTTAAAGTTATAGAATTGCATGTTGTGATGATAACTCAATTTATCAAATTTGAATGAAATATTACAAACAATTGTGTGATTAAAAATACATATAAAAGGGGATGAACCCAATATGGCTCTTACAATGAAAAGAAGAACACAGTTCACACTTTACATTGCTGCCATTGGACAAAGAGGTAATGGCTGCCTCTTGAAGAAAATCGATCGTTGCTGCCCAATCCACCAACCTTGGTTTCATTCTATTGAAACTGATCATGAGGGAGTGTGAAATGCACAACCCAACTTTCTTCTTTTCATTGTAAAAGCCATAGTGTGTTCATCCTCTTTTATATGTTTTCTATCCATCTTTCCTGTTCCTCCTCCCAAATAGATATTACAAACTACCTCAAAATCTCGAGTGAAAAGAGGTTTTTCTCAAAGAACAGTTAAAAAAATTGTTATTTTAGTATATAAACTTATAAAGGTATATAAATAACAGGATATGATAATTTTTTAAAGCATACAACAAATAACAAAAAATATTTAAACTTCAAATCGACTTCAAGAATATTTCATATTATTCGATTAGACTTTAACTTCGAATTGAAAAGGTGTATTTCGCACACTCCTACTGAATGTATCTGGAAATGTGTCGACAGTTTGAGCGCCTTCACTGTACCTTCAGGGTCGTAAGGCAGTGTTGTCTGATATATTTCATAACAGGTGGGTTTTTGGTAGAGGTGTTCATTTCGGAACACCATTCTGTCGATGTATCCTGCCGCACCACCGGTGCAGTTGGGATGGGAACTGTAGTTGTAGCTTCCACCAGGGCCCAGGTATCCGGTCGGACAACCCTCCACGGGCAGGAGGAAGGTGAGGCATGTGTGTGTCGCGACGAGGCCTAAGATCACCAGCCACTGTAACCAGCTCTCCAGGACATCTTGTAGGACCAGCCAAGGACCATACTGAACACAAGTGAGCGTAAGTGATGAAGGAAGCAATCAACTCAAATATAATAGTCTTGGGTAAAAGTAACCTCTACAGTCAGATTTTGGTAGGAAGAATTTTTTTTAGCAGCCATTAAAGTGGTAAAACAATTCTCATATATTTATATGTCAAGCCATGCGTACTCCAATTGCCACTTTTCATTTATAATATGAAATTATATTAAGCAGTGAAAAGAAGATAGAAGGGCGAGACCTAGCTTCACAGCTACCAGAAAACTGTAGGCCCCAAAGTTCACAATTAAAGCACATCAAAACGTATAATTATTAAATTTTTGAGGTACATCAGACCCCTTCTTTGGCAGAATAAAGTAAAGCACAGCTTCGATTATGGATCTAGCCATCTCACTTAAAACTATAGTTGGTCGAATCCACTAATCTATGACTCATAATCTCAAAATTAAATCTCCAATAACTATGAACTTAAGAGGAAACATAAATATAGTAGAGTAATAGAAAATACAAGTAATAACTAAATGTTAACATTCTTTCTTATAACCCAATCATTATAACATTCAAATAAGTGTTAAATTACTGATCTGGGACCTGATGGTTGAGTTCATCCGATAATTATAATTGGTGCTGAACCACCAATAAGCAATATTGGAGCTCTAAAATAAATTTCACTTGAAAAATTGAAAAAAATGAGTTTTTTTTAAGTATTAGAGTCTCAAATCGAGGTCCCATCCCTAATTATTGTTTTCATTACTCTCTTCCTCCGTTAGGTTAAGCAAAATATCACAATAGCTAAAATTAAGGAATATCTTGATGAGACTTTGAGTGTCTGACATAGGAATTCAGGATTTAAATGCCAGTGATATGGGGTTTGTTTAATAATAATGTTAAGATTGTCTTCCTCTCTTCTGGTGAATATAGGGGTATGTTTTTCTTAATTAAAGTCCTTATCTATATAACAATCCGACACCTTAGCTCAGTCAGAAGCGCGTCTGTGGGTTCGATTCCCGGCATAGACAAAAATTTATTATGGGGGAAATGTGGGTGTACCCTTTCACAGTGATAAATTAAAGACTGGGGACTGGATGTTGTGCCTGTCCTAGTCTTAAATTAGATTATAATACACATTAAGCTACAACAGGCCTATAAAGCCGGCAGTGGAAAAATATATGGTTTGAATAAAAAAAACTGACCCAATTCACAGGCTGGAAACATTAATGGATGTTACAAAAAAATCTATATGACACAAAAAATTTATTATTTATTTTACCATAATTTTATTGATAGATAATATATGTAGAACTAACTTTAACAGTTATTAACGTGATCGACCTACCTCAAAGAAGAACTCCCTTTTCATGAGCAAGGTCTCCAGTGTGGCCACTATAAAATAGGACAACCCAATGCGCTGAAGCACCCCAGGAAGTCTTAAGTTGGCAAGGCTGGTGCTCTTGGTGTGTTTTGCATTTGCAATAGAGTTGAGTAGTATGCCTAAAGTCACCAAAACGATGGATCGGTATAGAACCTTCTTGAACAGCTTCCAGCGACTCACTGAACTGCGCAGTTGTGAGCGCAATGATAGCGCCATGCTCACACCCATAATCCACAAGAACCTATGAGTAATACATCATTTTGTTTTTTCTCATAACTAACATTTCATTTTTGTATTTTGTTAGCACTGCGTCTTACTACCCACTAGTGTTAATCACATTGGTAATGTACTAAAAACGCCAATGTGTAAAGAAAGAGGGAAGGTTTAATTAAAGGAAGTGTACTCACATTTGCATGAAGGGAGAGTGTAAAACATTATGAAAAATTTAGATTCAGTACTCCCAACTGAGATTTGAACCCTGATATATCCATTATCAGCAGTGCAATCGTTTGCAAGTATGACGTCTTGAACCATTCAATCAATATAGTAGGTTATTTTATTTGTCGCTTATTAATGAGATAATTTAAATTTTAATATTGGCTATAATAATGATTAATTTAACAATATTTAAGTATATTTTTCAGTAGTAAATAACATTCCTAAGTAATCAGATGTTTCTATAATCAGAGTAAAATGATTTAAAAAAAAAGTGGTGCTGCGTATCCTTACTTACTTGGTTTATATGTATATGTACTTATTACGAATGTGTAAGGGATGAGGTAGGTTTAATTTAGAGGAAATGTATCAACATTTGTATGAAAGTCTAATGGAAAACCATTGCGGTCCCCACCAGTGTACTTGACTGGGATTCAAACCAGATTTCTCTGTCATCAGTAATCCAGTCTATTGCAAGAGTGACAGCTTAGGGTCTACCATTCGACCACCAAAGAGGGTGGTAACTGTTCTTAAGAGAACATATACATCAATAATATATTCAATTCATCACCAGTCCAAATACTTTATTATCAATTTTTTAAATTCCTACCAAGGAAATACAAGATCAGCGATGGTGAGTCCATTCCACGTCGAGTGCTTGAAGAACCAATATTGACCTCCCCCATAGTTGACGAATATCATCACAGCAATGCAAATACTAAAAACCAAAACAAATTAAAGCTCTCCAAATGTATATTTCTATTTATAAATTACTTAAAAGATCATCATAATTTCGTTCTTATAATAAAAGAGTTTTTAAACATCAAGAATTGCAATTTCTATATAAAATAACTCAATGAGAGGATTTCACCCTTATTAAATACTTTAACCTAAACTAAAATTGTACATTTTTAAATATTCGAGGATTCAAATTTGTATTTGAGATTAAAAAATAAAATTTAATCTTTGAATTAGAGAAATATAGAATTTGATCCACTTATAGTATAAAGCTAAATAAATAAGCATAATAAAAAAAATTCTCGACGTAAAACAACTAACAAAAAATTTTCATACTTATTATTATTATTATTAGCACCGCGTCTTACTACCCATTCGGGTTATACACACTTACGCTAATGTGTAATGGTAGGGTGATTGTGATGTAATCAGATAAATCTTTGCCGGGACCGAGGATTGAACCTCGGCCGCCAGCATAGAAGTCTGACACCTTACCCCTAGACCACCAGGTCTCCCTTTCATACTTAAATTGGACTTAGAGAATGTTTCATGTAATTAATTCAAGTTCACTTCTGATTGGAAAAAAAAAATGACTTTGCACACCCGTAAACTATTATTTATAATAGAATAACAAGCCCAATTTGTACAGTGATAATTTCAGCCTTACTATAAAGCAAGCACAGACACTAAACATCTGTAGTAGGTAGACAGCCTAACCCCGGGTAATTAGCTCGAGTGTTAAACTGCTATTGAGTAATGAATCCTTAACCTAAATGAGAACAAGCTAAGATTATCGAGAAGTTTATAATGAGAAGAGAACTTACCCTCGGAAGACATCAAGTGACCTCAGACGCGTCTTCTCTCTCCTGACGGCCAGCAGCTCCGACCTAACCATGGGGGGTGCCCCATCTGTGCTGGGAGTACCTAGATCCTATATATATATATATACATCAATAAACTTAGTTAGGAGCATACATTTAATCTAATGATAGCCATTGTTATTCAGATAAATCAATTTTATTTAGAGGTTGTTAGTCATATCAAATTCCTTCAAATAATAACATGTGGGTTTTATTAATGTCATGGCCCCCCTTTGTGGTCTAGTAGTCAGAGTTCCTGGCTACAGATCCAGAGGTACTGGGTTCGATCCCTGGCGCTTCCAGATTTTTCTGTGAAGCAGTGGGTCTGGAAAGAGGTCAGCTCAAACTTGAGAGGACAGCTACTTGAATGAAAAAAAAAGTAACAGCTCTGGTCTAGAAAACTAAGACTAACTGCTGAAGGGTTACTTTGGAAACTTAAGAAATAATATTTACATTTATTCAAGCCATTTTTTTTTTGTGTGATTTTTCTAATCAAAGTATCAATTTCGGTAAGAGTTGTTCAAAGGGTTGTGTTATTTAAGCATCAAATATATATATATATATATATATATATATATAT
>CABFVZ010004455.1:0-25944 GCA_902151445.1 Timema monikensis | reverse complement strand
TGTTTGTACTTGATTTAAGAACATAGCGTAATTATTACATAAACGTGTAAACCGAACGGGTAGTAAGACGTGGTGTTAAGTTAGGTGGATATACTGGACGTGTAACAAGATGTGTACTGGTATATAAAATTACACTATATCATTACATTGTGACTTTTAGAAGGAGTGTTTATTTATGTTATGGTAAAAAAAAAAAGTAAAAAATATTGAGAGCTTCAGACATCCCAGAGTAATTCACAATTTTACATAAGCCGCATTATATAGGGAACAAGGTTTATATACTAAAGATTAAAATATTTACATGCTCATTTTCTTTACACGAGTAAAATAATGCAATAAAATTTTGAAGGTCGAATGACCTTAACTTCAGTGGTTTGCAGCCCCATGATGTGTTTTTTATTACCGCGTCTTACTGCCTGTTCAGTTTATACACATATATGATAATTACTCTAATGGGGTAGGGATTAGGAAGGAAGCATTTTAGAGGTGATCTATTTGCATTTGCATTGCTTTCTTTCATCTTGATTCATCAGTGTTTAAAAGCTATTCAATATAGTGAATGAATGTGGGGAATGCCAGGCCTCCACCGTGGTTCGGATCCCACGTTAAACTGTAGGTCCTCCATTTCATCTCACAATCACCCTACCATTACACATTAGCGTAAGTGCGTATAACTCGTACGGGTAGTAAGACGCGGTGCTAATAATGATACTCAACTTGAACAATGAAATTCCTGACTTTTTCTTTGATTTTCCCTGATCAATTTCTAAAATTCCCTGACTCAAAAGTATGTCACACCCTTCTAAACCCCCCCTCCCCCTTTTTCGTGTGTTTTTATTAAGTTTTAAAATTTAAATAAACATGTTTTTATATTTGTATTAACATGGTCTACTAGTAATTAGAAAATGTTAACATATTTTACATAGCTACAAGCAAAAAAAGACAGTTTGAATCACAATGTAATTTACTGATTTAATGATCATTATATTTCATATTTTTTGTAAAATATTATTTTCCCAGATTTTTATTTTTTTATTAACCAAATTCCTGGCTTATTCCCGTTTTTTCCCAACCACTTCAAATTACTGGCTAATTCCAGTTTTTCCAGATTTTCTCAGATGGTGGACACCCCGGAGAGTGGAAAACTAGTTTGGAAAAATCACCCTCATTACACCCGACCAAGATTCGAACCTCAATCTCCTCATCATCGGCAGTCTAGTCTAATGTGAGAGTAGCGCGTTAGACCTTCATATTTATCATACATAAAATACATAACCCCAAAACGAAAGTGTATGGGCTAGCCCATGTTTTTTTATATAGAAAATATCTTATTTATGTTCTGAAATAAAAAGATATAATGATATTGGATTGGATCCAATCCGACCGACCTTGACAAGTACTGTACTTACACTTTCCAATTCTGAGAAGGGGACATTCCTCTGTTTCAAGTTGGCAAGCCATTCTGAGCGGAGAACACACATAGTCGCCCAAGAGAGGAGTGTGAGGATGAAAAAGGTACAAAAGACCACTACCAAGGCTGTACAAAACAAAATAAGGAATTAAATGAGATGTTTTGTTATTTTTACCAGGTACTACCAAACAAATTTGCATACACACCACATATAAAAACCACCATGAAGCAGTATAAGAGCTCTAAAATAAATTTCCACTCAAACTGAAGATTGTTTTATATTAAATTTGTTATTTTCTTAAAATCTCAAATATCCTCAAGAATATTAAGATGTTGTTTTGAAGCCTTTCACACCCAGTGCTAAAATTGAAACTAAAGTTTTCAGGCTCTATCTGCGCTGAGGTAATAATAGTTTATGATATTTGCTCTGTAGTTACAATAGCTATCATCTAGGTTGCATAGTGAAACACATTATCTGGACTTCGGAAATTATTATTCCCTCGTTGTAGTTAAGGCCCAAAAACATTAGTATTAATATCAGGTGTTTTTTTTGCTAGTGAAAAATGAGTTTACCAATATTATTATTATTATTTAGCACTGCGTCTTACTACCCATTCGGGTTATATGCTTAAGTACTAATTACGCTAATGGATTAGGAATTGGGAAGGTTGAGTTAAAGGAAGTGAACCCACATTTGCGTGGAGGGAGAGTGAAAAACCATTTAGGAAAAACCACCCCCAGTTCACCCGACCGAGATTCGAACCTCGATCTCCCCGTCCTCAGCAGTCGGGCTCAACACGAATAGCGCGTTAGCCAACTACGCCACCGAGGCGGGTGAGTTTACCAATAAATACACAATATGTCAACAAAGAGAGAGCAATGAGATGTTTAGGGCCTACTTTCATTATGACTCACAAATAACTTGTGGTTACATGTGTCAAGATGTGACAATACTTACACAAGTAGGGCAATTGAGGTTGCTCAATATTGTAGATATCAGAGCAGCCATCGCTAGAAATATTCCAGCCATATCTTCCATACTCTTGAAAATATATATTTCTTTCACTGTGAAAAAAAAGAGGATAAGTTAACTTTTATTTTACCTGCTCTGATGACCGGATAGTTTAATTCACTACTCTTGCAGTAGACTAGACTACCAATGACGAGGAGATTGAGGGTTTTAATCTTAGTGGATTATACTGAAGGTGGTTTTTCACTCTTTTTTTCTCCATGCAAATGTGGGTACACTTTATTATATAAGCATATAACCTTAACAGGTAGTCAGACAGGGTGATAAAAGAAACTATGTTTTTAAATGTTGTAATCATTGATCATTCATTATAGCCACAGTGGATATGTTTTGAAAGCATATAAATTAGTTTCAAAGTTATTAGTAGACTTTGTAACACCGCCCTTACTCTTCCCCGAAGAATAAGGCTGGCGCACAACGGACAATAAGAAATAACATAAGAAAATACAATAATTGCAGAGGGGCTGTGAGGATACAAACAAAAGTAAACAGGCCAACCACAGGCCCATTTATTTATATTCTCCACGAACTCACTCCTCAATTATGTTGATGTTTCATAACAACAGGAGAGGCGAAGGATAAAGCAGGAAACCTTGATTTAGAAGACTATATGTCATTGATAACAATTTGTAGTTTTATTGATTTAGAAAAATAAACTTGAACATAGTACTGAAATACGTAATTTGGTTGCTCAATCTTGAATTACTTACAATTAATGTAACCTTTAGCATACGATCATAATATCGTAATCGACAACAACGAATAATGAACCTTATAAGCCCGCAAGGTTAATGAGTTAAATGATGACAATATTCCAATACAAAGTCTGGCTATGCAGACAAAACATGCTCCTTACGTAACGATAATACAACACTATTGCCGTATGGGCCATTCAGTAAAAAAAAGGGATCATACCAAAATATTTATACCTTTACATTTACAATATAAAAAACTTCCCATTGCCTGATGGGCAATTTAGATATAAACAATTTCCCACAGATATCCCTGTTATATCAGTCGCGCAAAGAATATTCCCTACAAAACAATTAGAATAGACGCCATATTGGCGATGCAAAACAAACATTTATTATTCCAAGTCCAGAATAGACTCCAACGTTTATAGTGATGCAAAGTTCTAAGTCCAAATATGTTAGGCATATTTATAAGTCCAATACGACGAAAAGACTCTAAGTTCAAAACTGATTAACATATTTATCTAAGTCCAAATATTTTGGCAAACTATAAAATTTGATATTCTAAGTCCAAAAACTTTTGATATTTTCATAAGTCCCAATTTTTGACATGTTTACAAGTTAAATTACCAAGAAAATATTCTAAGTCCTAAAATGTTTGATATTTTCATAAGTCCAAGTTTTGACATCATTACAAGTTAAATTACCACGAAAATATTCTAAGTCCAAACATGTTCTGAATATTTAAAGGTTGAATACGACGAGATATATTCTAAGTCCGAAATGTTTTCCATAATAACGTCGTACCTTGCGAATATTTCCTGGACACACAAGGTGTGTCCTAAAGGACAGCCTGCCAAGAAGTACCGTCCATGTCGAACTACACCGGTATTTATACGATTATACAAGCTCAAAGAGGGGGAAGAAAGGTAAATACAAAACATCGGTCAACACGAAAAAATGACGAGAGGGAGGGGTTAAAATATCAAGGTCAACACACGCGGAGCTGGTAGAGTTTACGTCGACCAATTAACACTGGCATAACAATCCATTTTGTGCAGGCGCGTCACACACATTATCCACACCCCACCCCGAGGAATAGAACATTTTACAAGTCCAAGATTTTTCCTCGTACAGTTGATTGATATTTTGGTGGTGGCAAGTTGTTGTCTTTTTTGTGAGTGGGAAACAGTAAGTTGGCGCAGCGATAATTGGGCACTTTGGTGAGTTTTCTTGTATTAAACTCTTTTTTGGAGCATATATCTCAAATAAATGCTACAACTTTAATTCTAGAATGGTAATAAGCCATATCACACTATTCAATTTGAGGTTCCCCAATGCGCGTAAATTTGAGTCTGTCTTTTAACTACGTCATCAATAACTATGTAACAACATTTTCAGGGGGAAATTACAACCTTTGCATCCGGTAAGGTATTACATATATGTTAGCCTATGTAGGGTAAAATTTGATTTTTTGTTTTTTCATTTTATTTTATTATCAGTCTTGGTTATACCAATTTGCATTTTAACTACGTTAATGGGGTAGGAATATAGAAGGCAGAATTTAGAGAAAATGTTCTCATAGTTTTGTGGAGGAAGAGTGGAAAATCATTTAGGTAAATATCACCCTCTGTATAGGCTACTTAGCTGGGAATTGAGCCGAGCCCCGACCCGCCCACCACCGGCAAACCAGACAAGATGAGCCTGATATTTATTCTGCATGTCAACCTATGAAGGTATTAGTACAAGTTATCTAAAAGAGAGATTGGTTAGGTTAAATATATATAAAAAGTAGCCTAAAGATTAAGCAATAAAGTAGCCTAAGTGGGTGTCCAGCCAAACTATATTTTAAAATTCCCTGATTTTTCCAGGTTTTATAGAGCCAATTTCTAAATTTCCCCAGTCACAATATATTACAAACATAATTTATTAAGATCGCAACTAGATGTAATAATATTTTTAGACATATATGGCTCAATTATCTAAAATTGTGTCACTCTATGACAGCCTAAAGTGATGGGTTATTGGGTAGTAAGTTCCAAGTTAGATTTCAGTGAGATCATATTGAGACATTAAAATACAGTTTAGAATTGTTGCAAGACACCACATTATTTGTTATTTCTTCTTCCTAAAATGTAACCGAATTATCACAAATATGCATAAACATGCCTCAACTTTGGCTAAAGATGTGTGGTAGACACTAAAATGTAACTGAACTATCACAAATATGCATAAACATGCCTAAGCTTTGGCTAAAGATGTGCGGTAGACACTAAAATCATATGTTGACTTTGAAAATCGAGCTTAGTATACTTAACTGCGTAGAAAGAGATTTGAAGTGTGTATAACTGGAAGAAAAATGTTAGTTTTACTGTTGTAGATTAAAATGTGTGAAAATTTCAGAAATTTGATCAAATTCTCTTCCTGACTAAGCAAATTCCCTGATTTTTCTAGATTTTCCAGGTCACTGGACATCCTGCTAACGTACTATACTTATTTTACCAAGCAATGCTTGTTACAGAGTTTAAAAATAAGACCTATTACCAGTTTCGAAAATCATGCACAGTATAAAAAAAACACAAACGATATAGGACTATACCAAAACACTTGAATATTTTAGGAAAAATATGTCAAAAGTTAAAAAACAAGAATACGGTACAAATCAAACTTACTAGCAATGATTATATGTCCCATCAGAAAAGAAAAGATGGACAGGAAATTTTGTATCCACTATAAAAGTTTGGGTTTCAACTGGAGGAATGCTCGATGATTCAATGTATGCACACTGAAAAATAAGAGAATGGACAAATATATTAGTTTCTTACTAGGGCAAACTTGATGGAAAGGGAGAGGATGCCAAATAAAACGTCGGAAATGAAGAATGTTGGGAAAAGACCGCAAAGGAGGTCAAGAAATGGCTGGGAGGAGTAGATAACAGAAAGATTTTAAGTGAGAGGAGAAGAATGGAAGCAATTAAAGGAGGAAGAATGGTGAAAGGATCGAGGAAGATGAAGGCATTTTACTAAACTGACCCGGCCACAAGCTGGAGATGATGATGATGATGATGATGATGATGATGATGATGATGATGATGATGATGATGATGAGTAAGGCATACTATAAGAGTAAAGATTATGCAAATGTTTGCTATTGGAATAATAATATTTAGTCAAAGGTATCAATTTATAATTTTTCAATACACCTAAGATTCTCTTGAAAAAAAGTTTTGCTATTTTGTAATATGGCTTGTATTTAAGTCAATTTGAATTATCGATACACGTAGCCTACCTATGAAAAGTAACAGCTGTACGAGTAGCTACTCATCCCTTTGAGTTGAGTTTGAGTTGCAAAAAAATAATATATTATAATACAAATTCAGATTTTAACTAAAATGCTGAATAATATGATAAAAGTAAGATTGAGGCAGTATTTGTAATAAAATAATATATTAAATTGTACCAAATTAATAAAATATGGACTTGCTTCGGTGGCTTCACGGTCTAAGGTGTCACTCTCGCAGTGGACTAGACTGCCAATGACAGGGAGATTGGGGTTTGAATCTCAGCCGGGAGAACTGAGGATGGTTTTTCCAAAATGGTTTTCCACTCATCCCTTCACACAAATGCAAGTACACCTTTAAATATAAACTTCCTAATTCCTAAAACCATTGGTGTAATTAGGGGCCTAGTACATAAATGTATAGCCTGAACAGGTAGTGATACACCACAAAAAAAAAATTAAACACCAAAGATATACTTTAAAATTTCAAGTTACTTCCATTTCTGAGTTTTGAAAAACTACTTAGATATGTCCCAAACTCAAATTATCCAGTAGCTCCCTCACACATCCCTTAATATAATTTATATTTAAATTAAAGATGAAACATATTAATGCTTACCTTTTCACATTCATCCGATAGTGACCATATTGTTAAAGGATCTAATGCATCGGAACGGACATCAAGACATGCCTCATCCATGAACAAATTCAAGTTGGAGTCATTGCAGCGTCCTTTTGTATCAAGGACGATCACAGGTACCGTCATTGTTTAAGTTTAATCTTTGTTATCTAGCTCAAACAATGTGAAAATCCCTGCATCATTAAAACAACTTTGAATATGTTTATTAAATGTTCACTAAGCTAAATTATTCCTAGATGCTACAGTCTAATTTTGATAGGAAGGGCCTTTTGAGAAAACAAAAAACCTTTTGTGGTCAAATTTGAACATTTTACTAAAATATTAGTGTTATTTTATAGGTTTGATAATATTTATCAAAAGTGACAGCTGCAGATTATATGAGCTGATTTATAAATATTGGAAAGTAGCTCTAACTTAGTCACTTTTTGTCAGATTTGGCCTTTCCTATGAAAATTGGATTGTAAGATATGGCAGTTAGCAGAAATAATACTGGCTTGTATAGTTTGTACATCATAGATTATCTGATTTATTTCCGTATTTAAGGACTGATATTTGTATTAAACTAGACTTTTTTTTAAAAAATATAAGATTATTTGTATTACCTAAAAGTAAGATATCCTATTCCTAAAAATATAGCTAGACCAAACAACCAAAATATCCTTCAGGGTATGACATAATTAAAATTAGTAGACTATATTCTAGAACCGTGGATTAAAAAGTTCCTTGATGTCGATAATTATTTTTATATATTTAATAAGCAGACTTCTCAAATTGTTTTTTGTCATGAGGGGAAGTTAGGAGAGGGACAAAGGTGATTTTTTCAAACATTTATGTCTATTAGATTGAGACTAACAACACTAATTTTGAGACAATGAATTGACCGACATCTACTATCCCTTGAAAGTTCCCTAGAGCCCTCAACACATCCATTCTGTTTAAGTACCACCCACACAATGTCAGTGTCACAAGCCAAGATCATGGAGTTCGGTTCTTAGCCCCTTGACTATCTTCCCTGTAGCTTCGACATGTGTCCCAAAGACTTCCGTTTGTTCATTTGTTCCCTGAACTAAGGAAAGAGCTAGAAGGTTTTCAGAAACAATACAGAGTTTGAAGAAGCTGTGCGCCATTTCCTCTATTGAAAATATTAAAACGCCTACATTTGTCAGAATAGCCCTATACACCAAGAGTTATCTTTTAATCTTTAATAATTGGTTAATCAAAGGTAATAAGTAACAAAATATATGAAGAGTTCAAAGAAATTAAATAATATTTTAGAACTCTGTAAATTATAAAAATGAAAAGTAGAACTGTAGATAATTATTCATATTTTTCATAAACACGAGTAGGTCTTGTCATGAGAAATTTCCAGGCTTAAACTAATATAATTTATACGAATTGTATTTCTTTGAAATAATTTTAATTGTTCCTTTAGCTGTGTGGACTTTTTAAAGAAACACAACTCCATGAGAAAACAAAACATAATACAGTATTAAAACAAGACCTACCTCAACTCAACAAAATATAATAAGTGTCCTATCACCTAGAGTCGAACCAAAGACCCTAATTTCAAAAACCTATCTCTGCCTGATTCAGAGAAAAATTGTAGATATAAATATGCCTGGAACACAACAACTATGGATTAGGCTAACCTTGGTTATCTTGACAGAGGTCTTGGGGTTCAAATCTGTCTATTGAAAAGTGGAGTGTTCTATTTTCCCATCCTATATTACAGTGGATGTTGGTCCATTTACTCTTATCTACAGCTATTATGATTGGTAAAAGCTTCGGAATAATAAAAGAGCACTGCAACTGTCACGGGATATCGGACTGGAGTCACTTAACTGCCCCCTTCCATGTTCTACCCCCTCCAACCTTTCACATGAGTACTGAGTAGCATTACATAATACATAAGGTGCAGGTTAATAATTCATAAAGTAAATTTAAATGAAACAATTACAATAATATTTGGGTTAGCTCGCTAATACACCCTAAAGTCAAACAGTGACTCATGTAAATACAATATTACACCAAACCGAAATGTAGTATTAAGTTAATATGTTAGGTTGGCTACAATGTTGTTTAGCTTTGACTTTAGAGCATAGAGGTAGAGGTGGGCGTTAGAGCCATAGAGATATAAAATAATGAAAATGTTCTAAAAATATATAGTGCCACAAAACTTTAATGTCATTAATGCAGATAAAATAAATGGTATTTTATATTAATGGATGAGAGTGGTAGCTTAAAAAAACGCACTCTTATGATAAATTATATTTCGCTGTATTTCTATTTATATTATCTATTAAGTAACTAACACTTGTTCGGAAACCAGCTTTTTAAAACTCTCTATGAGAGTTCATAATAGTGTATTTCATGAGACTGCCTTACATACTATGTAATGTAATACATAGTTCTTAATTTAAACACTTGAGTGCACTGCTAAATGTTAAAGTTGTTACACTTCATGGCGATTGAGTCATATGCCTCTATGATTTAAATCAATTTTTTATATGCTAGCTTTCGCTATCGTTGATTATAGGGTAAGTTTCAATAATAAACTGAAAACTAGCTATAAAATATAGTTTTGATTTGATATTATCAGCATTTAATCACTACCTTTTTAAGATTTAAAATGCCTTTTAAAACTAAACATACTTATGTGTCATTTATTGATCTATTTATGTTAAACGAATAGAATACAATAATTTTATCTTAAGGTCATATTGGGAACTTTTTGTTTAAATTCCTTGAAGGTCTCACAAAGGATCCAACTTTTCGAAAATTTCTTATGTGGTGAAAAGTCTTTTGATTGATAGTTTTACAATTAATTAATTTTAAGGAAATATGTTGTTGGGTTAGGCCTGTTAGGTTTGTTTCTAAAAGGACTCCAAGGGACTTGGAATAAGCCTACTCTGCACAAAAATTCTTCCATCGCCTTAATATCATATCTACATAACTGCATCACAAAGGAATTGGGTGAATTCAACCCTTTAGAATTGTCACCAAGGATACTGATGATTTTTCTTTTTTGTAAAGACAAGAATGAATACATGTGTGTTCTGTCCTTAGTGTAGTGTTTAACTAGGGTGTCTACTAATACTATAATTTACTTGAATTTATTTCTGTTACTGGAATGTACTAGACTACTTGAATTTTGAATCAAATATTGGAAAAAATATCTAAAGGAACTTTCTTTTTTCATATATTATGAAAAATTTAATATCTTATACCATTTAGGCCTATAAAAATCATCCTTGGCAAAAGCCTGCAATCGAGTTATACCAATTGTGTAGCTGCCGCTGTTAGCAACTGTATTTATTTAGCCTATAAAATTTATTTTACAAAATGGCCATTATTTGAAATTAGCTACGGCTGTTTTTATAGATGGTAAAAAATATTTAATTTACCATAATACGACATAGAAAAAAAAAGAATCCTGCCTTTGCATTGTTTATTACCAGCCTCTTTGCATTACCACAAGTGAAATGTTAATGAAATGTTTGCTAGGCCTATAACATTTTCCATCAGTTTTAAGTTATATGCAAACTGCAGTTGAATATTCTTGCAATACAAATATTTAGCTTACTTATGATATACCTCAACAACTTTCTTTTGTTTTATGTTTTTGCAACAGTGACGCTTTAACTCTGAAAGCCTATTATATAGCTTATGCTAAAATTAAAAAAAAAAAACATTCTGGAAATATACTGGAATTTCAGAACTGTCGTCCAGTAGACACCCTATTGACTGTCAACTTTTAGTTATTTTTTAATCATGGCTGTGAATGCAAACCTTTTACTACCAAACTGAAAATAAATATCAAAGAATCTTATAGTTTAACACAATAAATACTATAAACTATTTGTCCTGTTTTTTGAGTTATTTTTTCATTCTCTAAATGAATTTATATTTTGGATTTTATACACACACTCATATAATTAAACAAATGATAGGGTGTCCACTGATGGGAAAGTTAATTTAAGGCAATACAACATATGTTATTCAAAATTGCTTTTAAAAAACCAGCTAATTTTATTAAAACATTAAACATTTTCATAGGCCTAACTTTTTGTGTTTTTTTAGATAAAATTATGACATACTCAATTAAAATTTCTATGAATAGCTATGAAATTAAAATCCCTTGCCTTTAGAAAAATGGCAACTGCATTCCTTACTATAATTCATGCTGTCATTTCACTTCAAATAGGTAACAATTTTAATTTATTTGTTATATTTATAATTGGCCATATGTAAGTTAACGGCACTCCTTACAAAGTTAAAAGTGTATCAGCCTACTACGGTTATCTATATGAATCAGGTCTCTGTGGAAAGAGGAATCTCGTATTGTGGAGTGTATCTCTTTAACTTCAACCCTTGTGTGTAAGAGCTACATCATTCGTAACCCAATAATGGAAAGATTATCCAGTACTAATGTACCGTTGTCCAGGGGACACCCGAATATACTAATCGTACATCCTTTCTGTGGAGGCCCTTTCCATGTCCCGATGAGATGATGATGATACCATGAGGATGTGGAACCATTGGAAACACTTTAACCTAACTTAAGCATAATTAACCAAACCCTGGTGACATTAGGGATAATTTCCTTTTCAGAAGAATTATCCATGGTACCGGCTGAGAATCAAACTCAGAGCCCCTAGGTTCATAGTCAGGTGCACTGACCACTCTATACCAGGAGGTTTGTTAACCCCTGTATGATACACAGAAAAGCCTTGGCGATGAAACACCTGCAACTTGAGCACATTATTTAGTGTTACATGATGTATTCAATGCAAACCAATTTAACAGTAGGCTTTTTTAAAATAATGTGCAATGCAATGGGCTCAGAAAATTATGAACTTTTGTTACTTGCATAACATAAACGTGATGGCTTTCACTTGGAAAGGTGCCGTGTCGTATCTTTGATTTGCAAAAGGTGATAAGAATATTTATCATGGAAATAAACCCTACTGCTATTTTGAAACATTTAATGGGTGAGTAGTAGCTTGCTATTTTCAGCTATCTTACAGATATTTTTTAGAAGATTTGAGCAATCTGAATTTATCTCTTCATGGATGAGGAACAAACATTCTTATGCTCAATGATAAACTAAAACGCGCTTTCAACTAAAGTTGTGAATGAATGTTTCGAAATGTTTCCGTGCATGTCCCAGTTTCTTCAAGAGAATAGTATTGAAGTTGAACCGAAAGTTAAATCTGAAGACCTACATCAAAAAGCAGTTTCTTCAGTTTCCTGATTAAGATTTTGGCTAAGCTAGAGATCCATTTTAATTCAAAATCAACACCCTATAAAAAAAAAAACTGAAAGAAAAGGAGGCATTAAGTTAGTTGCAATATCTACAGAGAAAACACTATGAATCAAGTTCAGAACATCAGCTTTGACTGAATTTTTGCTGTCCGGGAAGAATGAAGTATCAGTATTAGTCACTGCAATATTTACTTTCCTTCGCATCAACTTGTGTGCACTAAACTACATTTGAAGATGATCTCAGAGTTGAGATTTCACTGACAAATTCAAGAATGAAGAGCATAGTTCCCAAGATTCAATCTCAAATTTCATTTTAGAATTGTCAAACTTTTTTGTAAAGGTTTTTTTCATATTAATGTTGTATTGTAAGTTTTTTCTTAAATATATTCTACATACCATTTCTATCTAGATTAATTATGCTGAACTTTAATTACTAAAACTAACAAATATGGGTGAATGTAAATTAATTATTTTTTAAATATGTATTTTGAAATAAAATTCTTTACTCTTTATTTTATTTACATGGTGGTATGGGGTCTTCTAAATAAAATAATACTTCAATAGGGTCTTACCCACAAAAAGATTTTGAACCACTGTCCCACTTCACCGAAACCAGCTTCTAAAAAAAAGTGGAAAATTTCTTTTACCCAACAAAAATCATGAAAAGGCTATGTGATAAGCTTATTTTTCCTTTGAGTCTTAGGACAACATTTATTTTTTATTCTGATATTTAAAAAAGTTGTCTTTGGTGTCTTGGTTACATTTTTTATGAAACCGTTAAATCCAAATAGTCCTAATTCTCCATAAAAAATAGTCATTTAGCAGATGTTTCATTGACCTTTGAAGTCATGCTTGAGGCTTAGAGTGAAAGTTTTCCAGGTGGATTTTAGAGAAGTACCACCCAAATAACTTAAAATAGACTATAGCTATGGAATGAGATTTTGCTCATTTTGCAATCTGAATCCATTCTGTCACGACTACAGTAATTCCCCATTCAAACTTAACCAACTCTTACTTAGTCTACAGCATTAGGAACTCGAAAGTTCATTGTCGCACTTACAAAAGTATGCCACCAATCCCTATCTTGAGCTAGTTGTAACCAGTCCACCTTATTACGCCCTATTTCTATCTTGAGCTAGTTCTATCCAATCCACCTCATTACACCCTATCCCTATCTTGAGCTAGTTCTAACCAGTCCACATTACGCCCTATTTCTATCTTGAGCTAGTTCTATCCAATCCACCTCATTACACCCTATCCCTATATTGAGCTAGTTCTATCCAATCCACCTCATTACACCCTATCCCTATATTGAGCTAGTTCTAACCAGTCCACCACATTACGCCCTATCCCTATCTTGAGCTAGTTCTAACCAGTCCACCACATTACGCCCTATATCTCTCAGCTATCCTCTCATCTGTGTCTAGTTCTTCCCGTTAAGTTCACCAGTCAGACCCTGAAAACAGTTCTAGATGCTCCCATTCGTGTAGCATGTTTTGCCCACCATAATCTGAGAGACTTGATTATTCTATGTAAAGAGTATGTAACTCATCATTATGTAACCTCCGCCCTAACCCACTCTCTTTTCTCTAATTTCTAAGTACTGTCATTTTTCCTCATTTCACATTTAATCTAAAAATAAAATTACTGATAAATAAACAGTCGCTCATTGCTATGTTAGGTAACAAACTGACAAAACTATTGAACAAGGGGCTTGCCGGGGCATTGGAAAACTCACTATTCAGCGCGGAAGCGAGTCAAATGCGTAGCACTAGTTCTAATGAGGAGGGGGCTGATGTATGCCAAAATTGAGCTCTCTTTTTATCAGAACCACTGCCACTGCACTTTGTCAAGCAACGTATGGGCTCAACACAATATTCATTTCTTTATACGTACATTTAAACTGATGACAGTTGGCCCCACTGCTGCCCCCAGTTCAGTTGTCCAATTGATGTTTTAAACTGAGTTGGACTACTGGTGGCAGGGATGGGGGATACTGCTTCCGCTGAACGTCTTCGCAACTCGTTGGCACGGACACATGCAGAAGGCCATCAAGGAGTTGTGTGTGTCACATGTTTTTAGACGACCTAATTTGTCAGCGATACTTTGTTATGTACCATAAAGTTGGATGTGCTGTTGAACAAAAGCATGTCGCAACATTTAAATGCTTATTGAAATGAGTTCATTTAATTTGACACATTGTGGTTTGAACAAAGCTTTACAGATATAATCTTTCTAGAGGATTTTTAGTTTTGGGCTAGCTAGGCTGATTATCATGCCTAAAGTTTGACTTACCGTAATATAAAACCTTTCACCATTTTAGCGATACATTATATTAATATTTTTCTAATTCTTTATCAGCCTCTTACATTAAAACAATCAACGCAACTTAATAATGGAATCTGAAAATTAAATCAAATTAAAACATTGTGTTTACACACATACCATTTTATGATTACATTTATGTTCTAAAAATATGGAACCTACTGTTGTACATACAAATTAAATTAAAGGCAAGGTTTTTAATACTATGTGAACTTATAATACTGATATTTGATATTTATAATCAATCGTTAATAATGACTATTTCCCTGATAGGCCTACATATAGTTCTGTTATTCTCATTTAAATATTAAGACCTTGAAATCTTCTTAAATAAATAAACTAACGAGTGCTATTTGCATAATATATCTAGAAACTTGGTTGTTGATATACTTAACTATAGACATTATTATTAAAACTGTATACTAATGAATATATATAAATATACTCTTAAATATTTAATAAGACTAATATTTAAAATATAGGTTTATTAAAATATATTTATTTCATACATGAAAGGTTTTTTATAGATCTATGATAAAAGTAACGAATAATAGTATAGCTGACAAATACAATGATTTTCACCTGCATCAACACATTGTTTTCTTTATTTTAGGAATCAAACATGCAAATTTAAAGAAGTTTAATAGATTTGATCAAAGTTTTTTTTTTTTTGTCGGGCTGTCTGACTAAATAAACTACCTAACTTTATTATGAGGCGTTAGACTTATCTGACTGAAGAGAAATAGGCTATGAATGCATTTAAAAAATCAGTATTATTAAGAAATGTGTCTTCTATTTGTGTTTACTAAGAAAAAAAATTCAAACCAGATTGATGACCATAAAAATCAATAACCTTAAAAAATGGTATTACTTAATATTGATGAGTTGAGTACCTGTACAAATGTGCTATCAAAACATCTAGCTTGCAAAAATAAAAAAATATTTTCTTATATGTGAATTTTTAAATATTTCAATCTTGATTGTTTGGCAAATTGACAGGGAGTGTTGCAATTGAAGATTCTTCTCTGTCAATCTGTAAACTCTTATTTTGAAATAAATGTATCTTCATAAATAGTTTTGTTTAATTAATTAATTTATAGCAAAAATAGTTTACTTTGAATATTTTAATATTGATACATGATTGGATACTCACTTTTAATATGCCCACTAACAACAATTTTATATGTACAACCAAACCAATACCAAAATTATTTTATCTTATTTAAAAACTTTCATTTTATATTAAATCATACCAATTTAATTCTTATTAAAAGGAAGACTAATATTATTTCAAATTAAAACTCACTATGCTTCTTGTTTAGATTTTAAGATTGTTATTTTACTTCTATTGAAATTTTTTTAAATATTTTAATTCTTGAAATGTTTTAGGCTCATAATTCCAAATACCACTGTTCATTAACTAAGGGAACTATTAGTTTTTTATAAATAATGTTGGTAATCTTGAAACCCTACAAACTTAAGCTTAGTAAGAGCTACTGAAATAATATGCCAACTACAGCACTTAGAAGCTACAGTACCAGATATTTGTAGTTGATTTCATGTTATCATCTACAACTGGATATTATCTCTATCTTCTCACCAATTATAGTAGCCACATGGTTTACTTTGAGACTGGCTGCAAGCCAGTTTTAAACCTCATCCACCCAACTCTAATATCGACAATTTGTGTTCTCTTGAAGGTCCTACAGAAGTACATTAGGTTGTAAAATAAAAAGTGTGCAGTAAGTAGCATGCCCAGCACAGCAGATGATGCCAAAGGAATTATTCCTTGTAAAAAGCCGCGTTTAGAGAGTTCCGAGGAAGATGATGCCGCGGATACGCAACAAGTGTCGACCGCTGCTACCACTGCCACAAACGGCTGCCCATACAATCAATCTGGTGGTAACGCCTTCACCTCAGGATGCAGCGATGGTCAAGAAAATGACGACGATGAGGGCAACCAGAATTTCTTCAACTACAGAGAGTTTGATGTACTTGACGAGTTTGAACGTAATGATGATGATAACGAAAACTACGACCGAGAGTCAGATAGCTTGTCAGATTTGAGCTATGATTCAGACATTCCAGACGATGAAGTGGAGGCCATGCTGGAGGAAGGTAACCAGATACAATCATGTGACTATTAATTTTCAATATATTTCTGTTGTTTTTCAGGATTCATTAGTTCCAGGAACTTCTTATTTACAATAGTCACTAAACAATTACATTAATTTATTAAAGTACTAAGACAAAAGTTACTAAAATATCCATGTCAATGGTGGGGGAGTGAAGTATTATGCACATTAAGGCACATATTTCCACATATGTCTTATTAATTATTATTAATAACTACCATACAGGTACCATCTCATAAAGTTGGAAGGGGGAGGCGGGGGTGGACAGGGTCTATATACACATCTGGAAAAGTCAGGGATATGTTCAGGAAATTGTTAAGTCAATGGAACTTTTAAGATAATTTTAAAATACAAAATATAAGACAGGGGTGTAGTGTCACACTATGAGACAAACTCTTTTCAAACTTTCTACTGTAATGATAAGACAAATAGATAGTAAAGGGTGAGAAACTATTATAAGTTTAGAAAAAACACCCAAAGTTATAAAACTGGAACAAGTTTTTTTTTAACTACACAAATACAGAGAATTATTTTAATACTTTAATTTCAAAATGTTTGTTTCCTCTATTATATTTTCGAACTACACAGGTCTTCCAGAAGAATTCAAATTCAAAGGTTCCAAAAGAAAACGAGGAGTTGATCTAAATGAAGATGGTAAACCAACACCGTGTGAATCGAAAAAGAAGACTGTGTTGGAAGGTAGTTGAATGTTTTACATCGTTAGAATCTATTATAATTTAATTTTCAAGTTTTATTCTAGGTCATAGTGTTTCATCACATGGGGATGTTTGAATAGGTTAGTTTCATTTATTTAATATTTTTATTCACTTAAAGTAAATACCAGCAGCTCTATAGCCAAAGTTGAATCACGATTATAAGCATGCAAGATAATTGGTTATATCACAGGAAGAAGAAACGTTAAAAGAATGTGATCTTTTAACGTATCAATATATGATCTCGCTGGAATTAAATTTAAATCACATTACCCAATAGCCCACCACTTTAGGCTGATACCCATATATATTATACTGTTGCATTTGATTATGATCTTAATAAATTGACAAAACATCGCAAAATTAAAATAATTTAACATTCGTATGTAAAAATTTTTCAATATTTTTATCATCAAAGCCAAAGTTGTTTTTAAAGTTTCATTAATTAATTATGTTTAATGAAGTTCTCCTAAGAAAATCATAACTTTTTGTGTTTATAATGCAGAGATTGGCCACAACCACTTTGACGTATTACCAGAGGGCTGGGTGCAAGTGACCCACAACAGCGGTATGCCCATCTTCCTACACAAGCACCTGCGTGTTGTCACATGGACCAAACCGTATTTCCTTGGACCAGGCAGTGCCAGGGTATGTCTTGTCTAGTTCGGTGGTTACGTGTGCTTGAAAGCCATCTCATTTATCCCACAGCCTTTTATTTAGATTAACAACACTTAATTTATTGTGTATGTAACATGGTGTTGATTATTCTTTCTGATTATAACAACACCAAAACTTATTAACCCTTTTAGTGCCAAGAGCCGATCTGATTGGCTTCACCTACTATCGTTAAAAGTACCAGAGTCGATGAGGTTGGATCTCCAGATTTGAGCTAGTTATTGCGTTATCTTATAGATAGTGTAGTAGTGTCATATATCACTGGAAAGAGAACATTTCCCTCTATAATTTTATACAAGGTTGGCAAGAAAAATCAACCGTAAATAGTTATTATTGGAACTGGGAGCTTAGTACATTTACAATGGGACGGTCATGTACTCAATGTAGCTTTATATACCTTACAATCTAACTTAAGACTAGGACAGACACAACATCCTGTTCCCAGCCTTCAATTTATCAAGGTGAAAGGGTAAACCCATATTTTCACCAAGGATAAATGTTCAGCCTTGCTAAGAATCGAACCCGGACTCTTGGCTTGGGAGGCATGCACACTACCGACTGAGCTAAGGTGTCACACTACAAATGAGTAGCTAATTGAATAAAAAAAGTAGCAATTTCCAGTTTAGAAAAGCGAGATTAACGGCCTCTTGATTGGTGTAGCTTGCTTGCGGGCTCACATCGTTGAGGTTTTTTGTTACAAGATATTACACAAAAAATTATCTTAAATGTTTTTTTAGTAAAACATATTAAATATACTTAAATTTCAAGAAAAATGCTGTTTTATAATGCCTTCAATTCACTTATACATTTAAATAACAGTTGTTTTCTTAAAAAGTTAAGTGTTTAAGTCTCTTCCACCCCCGAGCCCCTCTTCCTAGCACCGTATCATGTATGTCACAGAAACATGAGGCTCCACTGAGTGCCATCCCATGCCTTCAGTACCGCCGCGCTCTTCAAGAGAAAGAGGCGCTCGAGGAGAAGAAGCCGATTTCTGCCACAGAAACTGCTGAGAATGGAGGTGGGTATTTTACGTTGCTCTTTCAATGTCAGTTTGGTGGTCTGGTCACTATCGATCCAAGCTATCTATATATAAATATATTTTCATTTTTACAAATTAAAAATAATGTTACTAGGGTAGGTGATTTTCAAAAAATTTTAATTTGGCAAAAATATTTGAACAATTTTGTTTGAAAGATTATAAATGGTGAGTGTCTGATGATGTGTTTTTATTATTTTATTTTACTGAGGAAAACTTAATCAAGAGTAGTTTAAAAAGTTATTAAAAAAAAAAATCCAAGCCATACACTTTATGAGGATGTTTTTACTGTTGTGTTGTGCCGTTTATTTATATTTGAGATGTAGTTTTGTGTTAAAATAAATCCCAAGAACAAGTGATAGTAATAAATAAGTCTCACACAGTGAGAAAAGTGGCAGCATTCCAAATTCACGATTTACACTGCTGTGCCTTTAATATGTTCTTGTCTAACTCTTTCCTGTATGTAAGTGTGGAGTTGAGCTAAGAATAGACCATAAATTGTATTTGTTTAGCTATAAATATTTTTATTGGTGTTTTTTTTTTTTAAATCAAAGTTGAAGCTGATATTTGTTTCTGGGCCAAATCAGAGTTTTGAAGCTTTACACACCCTGATCTTTAAATGAAAAGGTGAGCTTTGTAGACCCCAAGTGATGAGTATAACATTATTAATATTGGAAGCTTCAGATTGTGCAAACAGCCCGGTGCTCCCAAGCGCGCGTATTGAGACTGCCCAAGAGAACCAAGCGCAGCAGAGTCTAGACGCCAATAGTGTCCAAGAATACTGCCGCCGACTTTTCCGCTTCAAGGACATAGAAGTCCTAAGATTTAGGTACAAACACACTTCTTGTTTGCTGTTATATTTTGCCAGGCTATTTTTTCGCTAGCAGATACATCATAGAAATATAGTCCTACAAAGCAATTTTAAAATATGCGAACTATTGTGTATAAAACTGTCGTATTTTACAAAACAAAACACACTTAGGGGAAAAATAATGAGTCAAGTATGTAATATGCTGGATAATTTCCAAAAACATTTAATCTGAATTTCGGTTTTTGCACTATGTCTTGCTACCTGTTTGGTTTATACGCATATACACTAGCTATGCTAATGTGTTAGGGATTAAGAAGGTTGAATTTATAGGAAGTGCACCTACATTTGTACGGAGTATTGAGTGGATCTTGAATTATTATGTAAGTTTCACAGTTTGTAAACTGATGGGCCCTTCAGTTTTACACGAAGTCTACTGTTTTCACACGAATAACACAAATTTAAGCTTTTTTTTTTCTCTAAATGAACACAATTTCTTTGTAATTAGGCAAATACCACATTATGAAATATTATTTTCACTGAGGTGACAATGGTGATAACACTATACCAGGGCTGCCGTTTATACGAATAGTATCTGTTTTTACTTATTTACTGGCATAAAATGGATCACAGGAAAAGTTAGTGTTTTCAGGATAATTAAGCTTTTTTTTTATCTGAGGTTAGTATTAAAAATTACGATTCCTACTTTTACACATTACAATACCTGAATTTCAATAGATTGATTCTTTATTTTTAACCTTTAAAATAGTTCACACTAGCTCCAAGCAAGGACCTTGCTACAGGTGGTCATGCTTGGCAAAATTATATCTTATTAGTTTTTATTCCCTTCTCCATATTCGATAGTTGATTAGTCTTCTATGATTACATGTTTCGGTATTATTATTGCGTGGTCTAAACCTAAATTGATAATCGACTATTTTAATATCACTATTTGTAAGACTCGAAGGTAATGATATTGATATATCGAGTTTGATATTACTAAGTGTGAAATGTTTTTGTGCATATTTATAATTAATTTTTCTCTGAATATGTTAATAAATAGTTAAATAAACAATATGAACTAAAAATATAGACAGTTTTATCCTAGTTTTTTTAACAAATACTAATTCAACTTGTATTTACGCAAATAATATCGCTTTCAGCCTATATCATCGCTTTTTGAGAAAAATAATAAAACTTTTACCCTAAAAATAACCTTACCTTTTACATGTCTCTAGTAATAATATACTCACTTCTCAGGTCGTGGTCAGACCGTCGTAGATTCACCAAGCAAAAGAAACAACAGCGGCAGCTCAACAGGCCAACACTCCCCGAGGGCACCAAACTCATCAAGTTCCCTATACAGTTTTCTGGTGAGAGTTGATCTCTCTCATTGGTTTATGGATTGGGGACTTAAAGTAGACTTGTCACTATTTAATTATCTATCTTGATATATAAACGACGAATCTAGTCAAAAAATGGCACCTCTCAGAAGTGAATTATGAAAGTTTTTTAAGAAGTTTGATAGCAAAAAAGCATCTTTTAAAATTTGTTTTGAAATATTAAAAACCATTAAAATTTTCATTGTTTAAATAAATATGAAAATACAAATATGATTTAAAAGTTCAAATATTATTACTACAACAACATTTTTCCAGATTAAAATTTGTAAACCAATACTTTCTGTTATCTATACATTTCTTTCGATACTAGTACTGTATTGATATTTTTCTTCAGATATTTTTAATGAGTTCTTTATTGATATTTTTCTTCGGATACTTTTAATGAGTTCAGTATTGATATTTTTCTTTCAATATCATATCTATAATTAAGAGCTATTTATTATTAAGAGGCTTTAGATTCTAACTAACCAGACACGTTTAAGTACCTTAAACCAAGGATTAGTGACTATTCAAAAATTTGAACAGTTAATAATAATGTTAGGAATGACCGATATTCAGTTTATGAAATAAAGTGTTTTAAGCATGTTATTCGAGATGAGATGCTTTAATCCCTTGAATCTTCAGATATTTGAGATTTGTGAAACTCTCAAATAATATTATGAAGACCTTTACATGATACATCTATTTTTAAGCACTTGGTAAAAGGAATTTTTTTAGACTTGTATATTTGAAAGAGTAACAAAATCATAAAAAATAAAATTAAAAAATGCTAGTGTAGTAAAAAAAGTGTCTGATGCATATTGCAATATTGGGACATAGTACGCCCATCACTCCTTTTCACTTATGTGACGAACTCTACTCCAGACTAGACTTCTATTAAATATACCTGCTATACCTGTTAAATAATTGTATTATATTTGGAAGATGGTAGGCCTACAAGAAGGGTGGATAGAAACGTATAAAAGGGGACGCACACAATATGGCTGGACAAAGAGGTAATGAATAGTTGCCTCTTGAAGAAAATAGATAGTCGCCACCCAATCACCCGACCTAGGTTTCATTCTATCTGAACTCATCAGGGAGGAGTGTGAAACGTGTAACACAACTTACTAGAAGAGGAAACCAAAAACACACAAAAAAGGGAGATAATGTAAAATTGTAAAGAATGATAGGACACATAGATAGGAACATGTAAAAGGTATAACATAAAGGACATTGGATGTGAATATATAATATATCTCTGTAAGGAAAACCGAAAGGGAAATGAGGTTTTCCTTATAGTGTTAAATTATTTTAATATTTCATTGCTCTATATATTATAAAATAATATTTTTGAAGTTTAAAACATAAAAAATTGTTCCGAAAAGTAATTTCTTGAAACAAGATAAGAAATGCCAACCCCATAAAAAAGAGCAAGAGTAGACCTTTACTTGTGATTTCAGTCATAGGCCATCATTATTCTACCCTTTCCTTTACAAGCCTGTTAGTTTTATTTTTGATTTTTTCCTCATATGTTTTGTGTCTAAAAAATGTGTTTATTAGCCTCATTATTAAAATAATAACCTCAATATAAATGAAAATGCTCTAATGTAGGCCTACTAAGGCTATTAGAAATTTGGATATTTATTTTTTTAGTTCAATTCACACCCCAAGCAACTATGTCATAATATCATTATTCATTTTTCGGCCACGGGTAGTTAACAATACATGTTAATACTGTTACTGTGCAGAGAACTCTGGGGTCCCCAACACTCCACGCACCAAACGAGAGTGGATCATGAACCCTAACGGCAAGAGCTTTGTGTGCATCCTTCACGAATATGTTCAGCATGCCCTTAAGAAACAGCCCTACTATGTGTTCAAAGAACTAGGTAAGAATTAAAGGCACTTTCTAATCTACCATATGCAAATATTAGTTTTAGTATTTTCTTCAAATCCACCGAATCCTGATAAGTATTCGAGATTCGAGGAGTCGGTGTTTCACTGGATTCGATGGTTGAATCTTTCACCTCTACTCACCAGAGGGATGATTAAATAAACATGACACTTAATTCTCACTACCCAATTGGTTTTAATTACCTACAACAATGCAAAGAACCCCATTCTGTTTCATAAAGTCCTTAAGTTAGATATTTTGTTGGGTTTCGTGAAAAATAAATACTGTCAACAGCTAGACACGGATAAAACTGTTCATTTATGCCTACTGGCATACATATTGTATATCGAGTTTTAAGAATCAAATAATGACACGCTAATTCAAAATTTATTTTTAAATTGATTTTAACTAAGAATTTATTATTATTTTAAAATATGTTATTGAAGTAATTGTAAAAATATTCAAACGTAGTCCTGCCTAATAAAATGGGAACTAACATAGTGCAAGAGTCGAAATTATGTTCATGTTTTAGATATAATGTATTCTCAGAAATCGATATATCGCAAGAATCAAATATATTTCTTGTTTTCTACATGAAGATAGATAATAGATATAAAATAAAATAATAATAAAATATATTTAGGCATTATTGAGTTCATTATTTCCTATGTCTGTTTAATTGTTAAGCATGTTGTTTTAGTCTCTTTTTTTAATCTGTTTGTATTTTTTTTTATTTTTGCTTATTAAAATAAATTATAATACTTCATTGATGATTAAAGTTTATCAAAAGGTAACTGTGCCTAATCTCTTTTTTTTATTTCACGTGTTTTTTTTTTAGAAATTCAACACTTTTAAACATAACCAAAAGACACTCAAATTTTGATTGATTTGATTTCCAAACAATAATATGAGTCTAGAGTGTTTAATTTGTTTGAATTTTAACCAGTATTTTGCGAGGGGTGGTTGGGGTTGATTTAAAAATGAAAGCATGATTGAAATAAAATCAAAATTTACAGTTTAGGCTTATATTGTGTAATGTAGGTGTATTTGTAAATAATTAAAATTTCTAACAATTTGCTAGGATTCGGATTTGAGAAAGAGTGGATTCGACCCATCTCTTTGAAATTTTCAAGCATTCAAATTTAAAAATGATACATATACATAAAGAAAACCTCTTTAAGTACATTTTGTTATATATTCCTTATAAATATTCAAATACATTACTTCTCCCCTAAGGGTGCAAAATATGTCTAAATGCGCGAACAAGGGCGATTGGGGGGAAATTTGGGGCAGGGAAAAGTCCAACAATTTTGTTAACTTTTTAGTACATTCTGGTTCTGATAAAAACTACGGCTGATGACACTCAACACCCGACACTATCAGTATGTACCATAGTGAGGTAGTGTTAGTGTAAGCACAAAGAGTTGCAGTGTCTTAGGGGCTAAGATAATGTGGTAGAGGTTGAGTCTAATAATCCAACCTGGTTAAAGGCATGATTGAGTGATGAGTCATCAGTCACCTACTGCGGGTGTTTGGTAGCTATGGAGGGCAGGCGGTGGAGGGGAGGGGAGGGAAGGGTGAGCGATGTTTTGTTTTAGTTTGAATTCAGTCACCCTTATATCGCGGCCTAATTACACGGCGATGTGCGCACAGTTTATTTAAACTCGTGACATGCATATTGTAATAATTGTGTAGCCTTGAAATTGTTCTACTTAGTGGACCTATTAGAGTTTGTACATAATACAATAGATAAATGTTTATAAAAAATTAGATGGTTTAGTGAAACAAATGTTTATTATGTCAATTGTGCTTATTGTGAATGGCATGGCATATGTGATAAACTTGGATATAACGTATCTTATAAACATCCCCAAGAAAAACTTAGAAGTAAGGATCAAGGGAGTTTTGCAAGTTTTGTAAAACGTAAATTATGTGATCAGGAAAAACTCATAGTCGTAAATAGTGATAGTATTTCCCCTGGTGTGGTTGATAATGATTGACCTTGCAGTAGTGGCGAGTCTACGAAAAAACAAAAAATCTATTAAAATCAACAATTAAACCAAGGCCTCCTGGGATTACACTCCATTGCCTCTTAATACCAAGATGTAAAATTAAATGTTGGTACCGATAAGTCTACTGGTATTAATAACAATATGTAATGCACACGAGATGGGAGAAAACTAAAAACTTTTATAACGTAGGTAAGAAGGGCCATGGATTGTTCTAATGTGATATGTTTTGTTGTACTTTAACTTTGAACTCTAAAAGCCTACATTATTTGGTAAGTTTGTGGACCTTGCCCATATATCCTCCTTTCATTGATTATGAAAAACAATTCTTAGAACAGTGCATTGAATGTGTGTATGTTTCTCAGACAATGCCGCGACGCCCTACTCTGCGACAGTGATGATCTCAGACATGCAGTATGGCGTGGGTTACGGCACTAGCAAGAAGCAGGCCAAGTCTGACGCAGCCAAGGCTACCCTTGAGATTCTCATCCCAGAGATGAGGGACAAGATCCAGGAGGACAAGAGGATAGGATCCAGAGCGGCTGGTCGATCTTCCGACACAGATCTCTCGGTGGGTCTCACATAGCTCTCTTGGTGGGTCTCACACAGATCTCTCTCTCGGTGGGTCTCACACAGCTCTCTCTCTC
>CABFVZ010004454.1:22205-48964 GCA_902151445.1 Timema monikensis | reverse complement strand
CAATAAGAACACGGGGCTTACATAGTCCTCTCTTCCTCACTTGTCTCTCTGCTGCATCCAATGTGCAGTAAGCAATAAGAACACGGGGTTTACATAGTCCCCTCTGCCTCACTTGTCTCTCTGCTGCATCCAACGTGCAGTAAGCAATAAGAACACGGGTTTTACATAGTCCCCTCTGCCTCGCATGTTTCTCATCTGCATCCAATGTGCAGTAAGCAATAAGAACACGGGGCTTACATAGTCCCCTCTGCCTCGCATGTTTCTCATTTGCATCCAATGTGCGGTAAGCAATAAGAACACGGGGCTTACATAGTCCCCTCTGCCTCGCATGTTTCTCATCTGCATCCAATGTGCAGTAAGCAATAAGAACACGGGGCTTACTTAGTCCTCTCTGCCTCTCTTGTCTTTCATCTGCATCCAATGTGCGGCGGGCCTAATTTCATTCGTGATACTAGTACCAAAACATATTTATGTAGTCACATTCAAATAAATATCCAGATAACTTGTCCTACTTACAAGTAGAGCTCTGTATAGTAAGAGGACGGCCATCAAACATCGTCTGCTAGGCGGCCGGCTTGACTGACCTAACCAGTACATGGCGTTTTATGGAACAAAAATGAGTTTATTGGAATATCTCTTAAACGTATCAATGTAAAGTAATTTTTTTTCTTCACAAGATAGCTTGTATCATTATCAAAACGTTGGTATAGTTTAAAAGGATATTTCATATAAATACATACTGAGAAAAAAACATTATTGTGTTTAGCCACCTCTTGGACTTTTGCACTTATGATACATAAACTTGTATTTTACGATTGCCTCGAGTTTGTATTACATAAAAACAGTTTATAAATAATCATTATACTGAAAATTACATTATTTGAGATAAATCCATTTGTTTATAGAGGGGTGTAAATAAGTGATCACCTTAAAGAATTAACATACGTAAAAAAATCCTAGACAGTAGATGATATAGTTTGTTATAGTATTGAGTATGATAAATAAATACACATTTACAAAATCATAAATACATTGACATTCTGACCAACTACATAAAAAATTACAGTCTTTACTAAAATACATAGTTGAATGTAATAAATGAATTTGTAATATTACGTTAGTATTTTTTAAGAATAATTTCTGATGTCATTGTAAAAAAAGTTAGTATAGTCAGAATCGAAACCATAATTAGTTTACATTGACAAGGTTGACCTAATCATATTCCGACTAGCTCTGTGGTCTGGTGGTCAGCGTATTTGGCTGACAGTACAAGGGTACCAGCTTAGACTCCCGGCTGGGTTAGTGTTTTTTCTGTATTGGAAACGTTCCCTTCCTGGGTTAAGATTAGGATATCTTTGTTATCCGTTCACCTCCAAACCGCAGAAGGCAATAGAGAACAACCACAAGTTTCAGCCCACCTAGAAATGCATTTAATTGGTGAATATACAAAATAAATACATTTTATTCAATAGTAAAAGATAAATCTTACATAAAAAAATTTTGCTTTAATATTTTTATTGTAATTAACTATTTAAGGTAGAATGTTGATTGTTTAGTTCTTTTAAGCATTAATATACACAAGATAGTAATTTTATAATTTATTATTTATTATTATTTATTATATTATTATTTATTTACCCTACCGATGATTATAAATTAAGTTTGACCGTCAATGTTGTTTGAACGTCCGAGAAAAATATTCCCTCTTTTTTCGGATCAATTTGATTCAGTTGTTAGAGCTTTTTGAAAAAATTTGTGACTTAAACATATTTTTGTAGTGATTTGTTTGATATGATAACTTATTTATCTGAGTCAACAAGTAAATTGAGCATAAGATGAGGATCAAGCCATTCACTATCATTGTAATATATTTATTATAAATATTGTGAATATTTACTTTATCTTCTAACAAACGATTTGGTTTTAAGTTGAATGTACTGGTTCAGGCTATTTAAATTCAATACCAATTTATCGATATCTTATCACGACATAAAAATAAAAAATATAACAAAAACAAATTTATGCAGGATTAATTATGGCTACTAAACTTAAATAAAAAAAAGCCGACATGACAAAGCCATGAAGTTTTATCCAGGCTACCAATTCAATCTCGATTTTCGATTGATCAAAGATCTTGTATGGTATTGAATGGAATCCTACAACCTTTTATCAATGTGTTCTGCACCCAAAAGCAAATTGTTTTGGCGTAATTTCGAGTAATGATTGAAAATGTCTTGAAAGAAATATATTTCCTATAAGAACCCAGCAGTCTGCTTGAGGCGAGTTAGGTCAGTGGCAAGCGTGAGAGTCACGTGGGCCAATCACAGCCCACCCTTATCGGCAAGTGCCATTTGAATCGTAGGCTGTACTCTTATAATAAAGAGCTCTAACAGACAAGGCTATTCGTGACCTCCTGGTGGTGTATATTCGAACTAGTTCTGTGCGTGACAAGGTAAGATATGGATGGCCAGGCATTGAATCTGTTTGCCATACATACGAGAAGGTTCAAAAATCTATCTGTACTGCACATCTATACACTGTTCGTGTATTATTATTTTGTATACCATACTTAACCAAAAAGATAGCGACTTAGTCAATCGTACCCGCTTCGGTTTCTGAATTGTTTAAGACGGGGTTTCTTAAAGTTTTCGTGAGAAAAGAACACTAAATAGAAGCTATTCACACTGTGTGGCCAGGAAGAAGAGGGGGGGGGGAGGCGGAGGGAGGAGATGTTGTTTTAAATGTATGCCAATAAAAAAAAAGATAAAAATTATTTTATTAAATCAAATGTTTAAAAACTAAATATAAATACATTGAATTACATTTAATATTCTAAATTTCATAGTTTTTTTTTATAAATAGTTATTCAAATTTGTCAACCTAAGGTTGGTATAAATCTTCTTTTCTTTGTAACTTGTGTCTACCGAGAAGAGAAATAGAGAATAGAATAGATATAAATTATTAAATCTTTTTAATCTCAATTTTTTGTGTTATATGTATTCAACATTATTTATTTCATTAATATTAGCTAGTTTCCTGGAATCCTGCGGACACCTTGACAGGTCACCGGAGACCACACTTAGAGAAACATTGGACTAAGACGTCCCTTTCTAAATATACTAGACTGTGCTGACGGGAAGATTGGGGATACACTGATAGCTGCAGAACGTTACCTAAGGGAAACCTTGGAGGTTGTCTACACGTCATACCCGCCATGATACCATGTGATGTTAGTGTTTATGAAGGTGTACACACAGTGAGAATATTAAACCGAAATTAAGTCTAATTAGTCAAACCATGTTGACCTGGGGAAAAGTTCACCTTCCAGGAAAAATACCTATGATACCGCCGGAAATCAAATAACAGATTTGGAGATGTCTTGCCTTGGATACTGACCACTAGACCAAAAGGTCAGTCTTCCTCATTAATTACAGATTATAGTAATTATTACATAAGGATGCAAGCCAGATGGTTATTAAGAAGTGGTGCTGATTTTTTTTTCTGTTGATTATCCCCCAATAATCCATGAGGGTCTAGTCTTTGATTCAGACTGTACTATATATGTAAACCATCAACAGTTGTTTGAATTGCGTCAGAGCGTTGTTTCTAAATGTGCTTTTGTTAACGATTGCCATTTGTTTCAGAATTAGAGCAAACGCGTCCTTTTGCTAGTGTATGCGTGTATATGTATGCGGACTAATTAAAGAGGAAGTGATAATGCGATTCATTAAGGAAGGTTGCATTAACGGACTACACATTTCTGTTCCAATCGCTCCATTACGTCGCTTCGCTCGAATCACCACCGAGAGTGTTTACTTATTCACGTCATCTTTAAAAGTGACATTTTCTCGTGAACACAGCTGCCTGAATAGTGCTCCCTCTGTTAGGTTTATTGCTCCTTCTGTTAGGTTTATTGCCCCTTCTGTTAGGTTTATTGCCCCTTCTGTTAGGTTTATTGCTCCTTCTGTTAGGTTTATTGCTCCTTCTGTTAGGTTTATTGCCCCTTCTGTTAGGTTTATTGCTCCTTCTGTTAGGTTTATTGCTCCTTCTGTTAGGTTTATTGCTATTTCTGTTAGGTTTATTGCTCCCTCTGTTAGGTTTATTGCTCCTTCTGTTAGGTTTATTGCTCCCTCTGTTAGGTTTATTGCTCCTTCTGTTAGGTTTTTTGCTTTTTCTGCTAAGTTTATTGCTTTTTCTGCTAAGTTTATTGCCCCGCGTACATATACAAATTTGGGATATAATCATACAAATACACTAATGATTTTATGAGGTAAAATTGAGATAAAATGTACCCTGAATTGCGAGTATGTAAAGTGGAAAACAATTTAGGGAATATAAAAAATACTCTAAATACACCAATTTGGGATTCAAACCTCGTGCACCACGTCTCCATAAACCAGACCATATTATCCTGTGCCCACCACAGTGTGATCCAGATATAACTTTTGAATATTTAATTTTTTTCCCTTGAGCTATTTAACGTGCAATCTTGCAGCATTTTTAATTCATAAAATATATACGAAATAAAAATAAATCTACCTTAGAGGCCACAGAGTCTCAGGCGTCATTCTCGCGTTGGACTGGCCTGCTCGTGATAAGGATATCGAATTTAGATTCCTGTTTGGGTCTAATGAGGTTGGTTTATTTCTAAAATGGTTTCCCACTCTCCTTCCAAGCAAATGCAGGTAGATTACCTCTAGAATATTTCCTTACTCACCCCTACACCATTAGAGTAATTATCATTTATATTCGTATAACCTGAAAAGGTAGAAATACATGGTCATAAAAAATATATATATATATATATACACTTTCCCCAAATTTACTACTAAACCTTTTGAACGTGAATGATGGTAAATATCGTTGATCCTATATAATAACGACAACGAAAATCAAATATTTAATATTTAAAAACTCCCCTAAGACTAATTAATTTATTTCCCCCAATCAAAGAATACTGTTAAAATATTTGCTTGAAACAATACATATTGGAAACATTGTCTTTTATTTAAAAAAGAAGAAGAAGAAACTATCCAAGCAAGCTATATTATATTTTTCTAACCTTCTCTCTTTGGTAAAATTAATACTTGTTGTAAGGACTTTTAATAAGTAATCAAGAAAGATTTAATTTGGATTTATTATTCTAAATTATATTTTTCTGAATCACTTGTTATACACCTGGTTTGTTTAAAATTTACAAAATCCCTTGTCTCGAAAGCATCATAGCCTTATTGGGCCAAAATCACTGGCCAGGAGGATTATTTTCATAGCTTAGTTGGGCTACTGTCACTGGCCAGAAGGAGTATCTTCATAGCTTAGTTGGTCCCCTATCACTGGCCAGAAGGAGTATCGTCATAGCTTAGTTGGGCTCCTACCACTGGCCAGAAGGAGTATCTTCATAGCTTAGTTGGTCCCCTATCACTGGCCAGAAGGAGTATCTTCTTAGCTTAGTTGGGTCCCTACCACTGGCCAGAAGGAGTATCGTCATAGCTTAGTTGGGCCCCTATCACTGGCCAGGAGGAGTATCGTCATAGCTTAGTTGGGCCCCTACCACTGGCCAGAAGGAGTATCGTCATATCTTAGTTGGGCTACGTTCATTGGAAAGGACTATAACAAATAATAAACCTGCAGATAAAAACTATTTCAGCTCCATCAAATATTTTGCCTTATATTAGGCTAGGTTTATTTAGGTCAGATCGTCTTGTGCCGTAGGATAGGTATGGTTAGGCTATTTTATGTTAGGTTAGCATTTTGCTGTGTCATTATACCAATCACATTTTTTTTATTCACCTCTAGAAAACAATAAAAGCCATCCTAAATGGGGCTCCACAACAACCTTGGCCGAGTTAGTACACCAGTACACCTTGTTAACAATTCCCAAGGAGCTCGTGGCCCATCTTTGATTCAGCTAATCTTTATTTACGGAAATCTAATAATCTTATTTGATGCAAATCAGGGAATCCATTAATATCTGATTTATAAACATTTTAAATTGTTTTCTAATTGGTTGAACAATCTGGTACTTAAAAAGAGTATCTAGAGAGGGTTTTTACTTGAAAAATAACGCTATATACAAATTTTCATGAGAAAAAAAGCTATTCAGGGGCATTTTACAAATGTTGTGATAAATTTGTTCCACAGAATTTTATTTTTATTTATAAGAAAGTATGTATTGGTGAGTGATACTGTGTATCTTTAAATGGATCAATTGTCGGTAGAATACATTCTTTGTTAAATTCATCCTCTTCAATAGAGTATTTTCTCCTTCCAAATATTGCATTAAAACCTTTATTTTTATTTTTCAACGAAGAGTCTCTTGAATTCCCTCACCGTGTTTCTTTTCAACTCAACCCCCTTATTGAATGGGATGTTTGCAGGTCTTAGAACGAGAGCAGAGAGAGAGAAGGAGCGACACAGAGAGAGTCGGAGTAAGGAAGATGGTTTAAGGACATACAATAACACAATTCAATCTCCTGTTGCTTTCGCCAGTGTCCAGATTTGCTGGTCCGTCAAGAGAGGAGGAAGTCTCGCTCCAACGGAGTTTTCCTCTGCAAGAAGGGGCCTCATCATGTCTTGACATGGAGGAAGGGGTACCATACCCCCCAACCATTGACTCCCACCACTAACTTGGACAGTTATTGAATTTAATAGGAGTCTTGCTTGCTCCAAAAGATTGAACGGTTTTTTTATTGTTATTTGTTTTTTACCTCAGGGACCTGTATAGGTAGGCACGTAGATAAAGGTGTAAATCTCTTAAAGTGTATTTTTCAGTAACAAGGTGCTCGTAGTTTGAGTCCCATTCAGGTGTATTGGTGTTATTTTTTCCCCTTATCCCTCCACGTAAGTTGTGGCAACATTTTCTCTAAATAATACCATTCTAATTCCTATTAGATTATTCTCCTTAAGTCAACAACCTGAAGGTTGGTTTGATTTGATTTCTATAGTACATTCACGACCTTAGTTTACTTGAATGACAGCTCAAAAAGTTATTAAATATAGTTCCTAATGTATCTCTACGCCAATAGCTGATTTCTGTCACTTTGGATAACTGTAATGAAATCATATGGTAATGTATGAATGTGACAGTTAACCATAAAAATTTAGGCCAATATTATTTATATTTATTTGAGGTCGGACACAAATCTTATTTATCGGCTTATTCCAATTTAAAAAAATATTATTCACAGCCCTTTCACTAAAGGTCTAACGAACACAGCTTCAAAATGGTAATTGACGAATTTAAACAATGTGATTGAACCCGACAGAAACAGGTTATTTTCAATAATGCACCCACACAATGGATAACATATTTTTTTTGCTTAAATATTTCGAAATACGATGAAATAATCATAGAATAACTTATTATATAAACAAATTACAAGTATGTTCTCTTTTCCAAGTAAATATGATGCCTGTAATAAAAGGTATTAATGTATGAACTATATTACATATTGTAGATTTAGCATTCCAAAACGAAATAAATACTTTTAATTATGCTTAAAAAATATATTTCAGTTTGGGTAAAAAGGAATTATTAAACGTAATGAAATAGTGTAAGAAAACTTTAATTTATGTCGTTGAATGTATATATAGATATATAGATATACATTCAACGTTTACGTTAGGAAAATATAAAGTATAATAAAAAACTTAGCATTTATAACAAAACAGCGATCTTTTACTAGTGTTGGCAACCCAAAAACTAAACACGTGATTTTTGAACTGTCATCCAGTTAATAACTTATGAGTAAACTATATCCATCTGGAACTGGGAATGAACTCAGACTTTCCATTGGTTAGTGCTGCCCACACCCTCTGGTAGAAATCTCATGTACTAGGAGAGATCGGAAAGTGAGGTGTCTCCCAATTGCTTTCCACAATGAATTTCTAAGAGAGAGTACAAAAGGACCTATCTATTTAGCCAGGGAATATATTTTCACACACCCTCCAGAGTTCTTTACATGCAACAATCTACATGGTACTGACGGGTTTGCTACCCCTCCAAAGAAAGTTGTGCTAAGGGTTTTTATCGCTCAAGAATAAGCCTTGGACCCCAGCTGGGTATGAACCCTAGTTGATTAGGTACTTAAAAATATAACTTTAACCAGATCCCCCAAGAAGGCCCTCACTCTATCAGTAAGAATAAATTTATAGAACATGTAATAGTTTTAAAACGTTGTGAAAAATAAAATTTCAATGAATACAGACTACATTTTAAACATTATAAATATTGATGGACATAGCTTTGGTGAAAGCATTTGGGTAACCCGAGTTTCTGGGAGATTACTTTGAAATCAGGTCTAAAATTTTAATAGTTTATATTAATACAAGTGACTTAAGTTCTACTAAAATAAATGCCTACTGGTGTTCGTGGTATTTTACATATTCCAGAATTGTCTAATATTTGTATGGAAACATAATTTTGCTAAGAAGAATTTAGTTGAAATAGCTCGGATGCTATAAAGGATAGCTAAATTTAATGAAATCAGTGTTAAAAATTAAACTTCCCAAAGCCTAAAGATGTATTTAATTTGTAAAAGAATAGTTAAAGGCCTGGTCAATGATCGTTGGAAGTAAAGAGCCGCACCAAGTCCAGCCCTTAATTTACCAGAAGAAACCAATTGAATAATACTTTGTCTTCGGCGGCTCAATCAGCCCACAGTGTTGCCAGATCTATCAGAACCTTAGAGCCCGCCCCCCTTCCTTTTACCCATCCATTGAGTGAGGATAAGTTAGCAAGCAAACAAAGCTATAATCCTCTGAAACCTTTCTCGCAGGTAGCTATTACCTCTTTAATGTTGGGGGAGGGGTAAGGGGTGGAGAGTCTAAACTTGTACATAGCCTTGAGAGGGCTATTGGGGGAGAGTTCCTAAGATTGTCACAAATAGAAGGCAATGCAATGGTTTGGTCTTTCATTGACATTCATCCTGTCAAAAGCATACACGAATTGGAAGTTCTCTAGCTCTCAGATATGTTCATTCTTAATCAAATTGGGGTATGGTCTGGTTTGCTAGTGATGAGAAGGTCAGGCATCCAATCCTGCCCGGGTGTATGTCTAAAAAAGAAGTTTTTTTTAATATCTCCCATTCTACCTCCACGCAAATGTGGTTACAATTTCTCTAAATTTTACCTTACTATTTCCTATACCCTATTAGTGCATTTAAATGGGTATATATCAGACAAGTGGTTATAAACAATAGGAAAAATGATAATATTAAGACGAGGTGCTAATAATAAATATATAATGAAGTGATAGCCTAAAGTTTCCTCGAATCTATACCATGTCAGAACTGTGAATATACATTAAGGTCATTCGACCATCAAAATTGTATTGTATTATTTTAATAAGTGTATAAATATAAGCTCTAAATATTGATTAATTTATTTCAAAACATACCAGTTCTCGAACTATAAGTAGTCAAACTTACTATTTTATTCATTTTACGTACTAATTTTAAGGTAAAGTAGTTAATGTATTGGGATTAAATTTATTCTAGCTAAACATGCATATGGAGTGTATGCAATAAAATCAAATTAGTTTTTAATTTATAAGCTATTTAATAGTTGTAAAATTACATAATTTTTGATCATATACAAGTACTTTTCGTTTTATACCCCGATACATAGATTTTATATAATTTTTTAGTACATAATATCGTTATTTCAAATTTGTTTGGTTTATTAGTCTAACTCTACTCTTTTATTTTATTATTTACACCGCGTTGATCAATGCAAACGTAAATTTGTTATGTCCATTTCCTGAAAATTCTTGGTTTGACTGTACCTACCGATAACCGCGTCTTACTACTTGAGTGACAAGTTGTGACATTTATTTTGTCTCTTTTTCCTTCCTCTAGTAATTTGGCACTTTATAATATTTTAGTGTGTTATATTTATTTTTCAACTCAAAGTGTCAAAAGGAACTCATCTCTTGGTACATCAAAACGCGTATTGATTTTAGACCTATTGTTTATCTGAATATTATAATGAACTTCATGAATGTATAAAAATGAGTTTTCCTTTTATTACTGGTTATAAATTTAACATTAAAAAGATCTTAAAAGTTTTGAAAATATATCTAATGTCACATGAGTACTGCATTTATTTAGATATTTTCTAAAAAAAATCATAATTTGGCGTGATTATTGAACATGGCTGAGTTCAACCCTAAAAATGAAATGTGCATCAAAACCAAGAAAACGAAACAAAAAGGCGAAATCGAACACGAATCGTTATGAACTTAAAACAATTAAATATTTAAGCCATAATGTTTTCAGGTACGTACAAGGCCGCAAATGGGGGGGCGGGGTGGGGGGTGTTACAACCCCTCTACAAAATGTTATGAACAAATTCAGAATGTTTCCTAGCCTTCGGCAGCTATGGGGCTATGTCGAAAAAAAACACCTTCAGATGGGTTCTAGAGGTGTTTGGTACTTAGAATTTTTCCTAGCCTTCAGCAGTTGCGATGTTATGTTGCAAATAAAAAACTTCAGTTAGCTTCCAAAAGTGTTTAACATTTAGAATTTTTCCTAGTCTTCGGTAGTTGTTCCCAAAAAAACTTCAGATAGCTTCTAGAGGTGTTTAATATTTAGAATTTGTTCTAGCCTCTGGCAGTTAGAGGGTTATGTTGCAAAAAGACACTTTAGATATCATCTAGAACTGTCTATAATTTTATTTTAATTCTATCTCCCGGAAATTGGTGGATGTGTCCACCAACACCCCCTTCCCCCCGCCCCCCTGAAATTATTGGCTAGCTACGGCCTTGGGTACTTGATAAACTCATAACAAACGTAGGAGAGAGATATGTGGCGTATGTATAATTTGCTAAGGACATAGTAGCTCCCTATTTGTTGGTGTTGGTAAGGAACTATATCATTCATTTAAATTAACCACAAAGAGTTTTGGTTTGAATAACGGCTTCCTTAAATAATTACTAATGAATATAAACACATAAGCTACAAATCATTTTAATTGTGGGAATGTTTGTAATGTCTGTATGGAGGAGAATACAATTTAATTGATTAAAATTTGTTGAAAAATGACACCTGGACAATAGAATAAAATTGAACTTGTGATATTAGCGTGTCAATGTTCTAGCACTGAATTATCCCGGATTCGTCCCTCGCTCATGATCTCATATCCACGCGCACTGACTATATAAAAGTGTAGTCAGTTTAGTCAGCGCACTGACTATATAAAAGTGTAGTCAGTTTAGTCAGCGCACTTACTATAAAAAAGTGTAGTCAGTTTAGTCAGTGCAGACTATAACTTATGTAAATATTATAGTATAGACCTTTATCATAGGTACAGCTCTAGATCACATGATTTGACGTATGAATTAGTGAACCCATTTCTAGTTGTCAAATAATGATCTACCTATTAAAATCAGTCTAAATCATACATTCAACTTATCCACTAAGAATCTTAGTTTGAATTACAGCTTCAACTCGGAACCCACTGTTGTTTGTTGTTCCGGGGCCTCGTTACCAGTGGTTTATAATAATCTATTGTTTTATATCCCGGGCCCTTGCTACTAGTGGTTCATAATATTCCATTATTTGATGTTCCGGGGCCTGGTTACACAAGTAGATCATGACTTGTACCAACTGGTGGAACTCATGCATATTCGGACAAAATGATCGACAGACAACTGGTTAACTCAAAAAGAACAACTTAGAAAATTGATACCTTACTAATGATGATTTTAATCCACAAAATTAGTGTATACTCGAACGGTTAGTAAGACGCGGTGCTAAAAAAAATTGTATTCCCCGTATGAGTTATACGCAGAATAAGGAATGCGAATGACGCATTGGACCTTGTGATCACAAATGTGTTTATTTATTAGTTTTAAATTATATTTTTTAAAAAAATCACAGACTTTACTTGTTATCTTCCGTTTACGATTTTGTTGTGGAACACATTGTTTGCAATGTATTAATTTGTCGGTCAATTGGTTCATTGAATCCATCTCGACTTATGTATTACCAGCAGGTCCTCTCATGTCGAACAGTTGTATATCACATGGTCCTAAATGTGTCGCTCAATTGACACACTCAAGCTTTGAAATATTTTTATTTATTTGGTGAACCAGTTGGCTGTTGATCACTTTACTTTCTTATGCACGTGGCATTCCAACATTTTTACAGCTTTTCGGCCGGTTTGTAAGATGCCAATCATGAGTTCTGTTAATTATTATAATAATAACAACGAAAAGTATTATTTTTTTACTACAAATAAGGAATTTTAAAACCTGCTCCGGTGCTTGCATAATCTCCAAGGCGTCACTCGTCGTAGACTAGATAGCTAAAGACAGGGAGATCGGGGTTCGATCTCCGTCAGGTGTACAGAGGGTAGTTTTATTATAAACCATATCCCACTCTCTACGCAAATGCGAGTGCACTTCCTCTAAATTCAGCTTTCCTAATCCCTAACTAATCAGCGTAATTAGTACATGTGAGTATACCGCGAACGGGTAGTAAGACTCGGTGCTAAAAGAATAAATAAAGAACCCTTAAACTTTCACCACTCAAATTATTTCATTGAATTGCCTAGTAATATTTTATTTTCTTCTAAGAACACATTTTGTAAATATAGGCCTAATAGTATCCAGTACAATAAATAATTTGCGACACGTGTATTAAGTTCATTATTTTAAATTATTAATATTCTTTTAATCTTAGTAGCCGGGATTCAAACTCAAGACCACAACTCCCGGGTGAGCCATGCAGTGACCATTCATGTTCTAAATTAGCGGAAAAAAGAGGTAGTGCTATGACAACAGTGTTGTGAACAAAGAGCTGGCAATCCCAGCTTACTTTCCCACTCCACCTGCCCATCCCCCTCTTCACAACACAACACCCCCCTTCAACCGTGTTAAAAATTCCCTGTCAAAATGTTATAGCCTAGTCATTCTAGGAGAAGCTTGTTGGATGAATCACCTTTAACTAAAAAATTAATAATTAAATCAATAATATATATTAATTAATAAAATTGTATTTATTATTATAAAACAACATTTTATTGGATCAATAATTATACAAATATTTTAAGTTTTTCATTACTAAAGTATTACTTATGACGCATAATAAAAAGTAACAATTATACATTGGTAATATTAGTATGATGCAAATACAATTAAAATCACAATTACATACACTAGTGAAATACCTATATTATTATTATTATTATTATTATTATTATTATTATTATTATTATTATTATTATTATTATCACCGCATCTTACTACCCGTTCGGGTTATAAATATTTATGCTAATGTGTAATGGTAGGGTTGATTGTGAAATGAAATGAAGGACCTACAGTTTAACGTGGGATCCGAACCACGGTGGAGGCCTGGCATTCCTCACATTCACAAGTTGTGTTTAATACGCATCTTGTCAGTGGTGAAAGAAGGTTTTGGCAATCATATAAATCTGTGCCGGGACCGAGGATTGCACCCCGGACCCCCAGCACATAAGTTTGACACCATACCCCTAGACCGCCAAGTCACCACTTTTTAATTGAACAGTATGTAAACACAGATGTCATATCCATATACTACTTAAAAATCAACTCAACATATAAAAGCATTACTGTGAAAAAATCATTAAACCTTAGCACCAAGTATTTTAACCCATAAACAACTACAGTTCAGTTTTCATAGGAAGGGTATTTTAGATTATTATTATTATTATTATTATTATTATTATTATTATTATTATTATTATTATTATTAGCACCGCGTCTTACTACCCGTTCGGGTTATACGCACTTACGATAATGTGTAATGGTAGGGTGATAGTGAGATGAAATGAAGGACCTACAGTTTAACGTGGAATCCGAACCACGGTGGAGACCTGGCATTCCTCACATTCACAAGAGGTATTTTAGAGAACACAACACACATTTTATGGTAACTAAGGTTTATATTGTTTTTCTGTATCCTTATTGTTATTTTATCTGTAATGCTAAAATATAATAAAAGCTACAGTTACAGATTACATAACTTAATATATTGAATGAGTAAAGGTGGATCTAATAGCTTTTCTATGGGAAATTTGGACTGTACTTGAGTCAAATGTAAACTGTATCAATATTGGGTCTCTACTGAGAGCAAACCAAGGTGACCTGGATCAATATTGGGTCTCTACTGAGAGCAAACCTGGGTACACTGGATCAATATTGGGTCTCTACTGAGAGCAAACCTGGGTAACCTGGATCAATATTGGGTCTCTACTGAGAGCAAACCTGGGTACACTGGATCAATATTGGGTCTCTACTGAGAGCAAACCAGGGTAAACTGGATCAATATTGGGTCTCTACTGAGAGCAAACCAAGGTAACCTGGATCAATATTGGGTCTCCTTTCCACCAAGTTACAAATATATGAATGTAGAGACCAAACTTCCTGGAATATAGCAGTAAATATGGAGATAAAAAAATACTTTTCTTCTGTGTCATAAAAGTCACTGTGAAAGCAGTCAGTAGTATTAAAATATATCCTAACGTTATATTGATGAAATATTGACGTGCGTTGTGTAAATGTTAGATATTGATTATAAAATATACTATTCCCTACATTACTTCATGAATTTATTTACAAATGATCCACTTTACATTACATTTTGTTAACAAACTGCTACAAACTTTAATTATGTCTTTACACACGTCAGATCTATCCCCATTTAATTACGTTAAGGGATAAGGATGAGGAAAATATAATTTAGAGGAATTGTATCAACATTGGCGTGAACAACTCACCCTCAATTCACCTAGGCAAGTTTTGAACCTCTACAAACAGCCAGCTACACTATAGATAGACCTGTCGTTTTATCCGCGTGATCATTGATGTTGCCTCGGCTTTGTTATTCTATAGCTTGCATTACAGCCACATTGAATTCTATCAATTGAATTTCATTGATTAGAGTTGTTGTATTTATACATTTATTTATCTCAGATTACTAAACCAACCCCTTACCTCATTCGATAGAGTGTCTGCATACTGAATTAAGAGTCTTGGGTTCGAATACCGTCATGGCCTAATTACATATGGTTTGGATTCCAGCCAAGAGATACACATCCCCTGCAAACCAGACGATATGAATTCAACATGTTAACCCAGTTTTCTACTGGTACTGGCTATATCTTATTAATAATGCACTAAGTGATTCGTATTATCAGCGCTTATTACCTCCTGTTTCTGTTGTACGAATTACTTTAGTCTGGTAGGGGTTTGGAAAGAATTATTTTAGAAGTAATAAACCTGAATTTGAGGAGATTAGTAATCATTTAGGAAAAAAACAACTCTCAATAGACCCTACCAGACTTCGAATCTCTATCTCGCCGTCACCAGCAGGCCAGTCTATCACTGGAATGACTCGTTTAGAGAGTTCTGTCACTGATGCAGGCTCGCTAGTATTTACTATGTGTGTGTACAGTACCATGGTCTGTCGAGATTGTGTAGAAAACACTGACTTAATTTCTCCTCAACTTTTCTTTTAATTTGGTACCAAAATATTTAAGACTATTCTATTCTCGCCACAAAGTTTTTTGTAATTTGAATGTCTGAGTACTAATTACTCTAATCTAGTAGGAATTAAGAAGGTTGAACTTAGAGAAAGTGTACACGGATTTGCATGGAGGGAGAGTGGAAAACCATTTAGGAATAACCACCCTCAATGCATCCAACCAGGATCTAACCCTAATCTCCCCGACATTGGAAGTATAATCTATTGCGAGAGTGACGCCATTGACCATGTGGCCACACCAAAGTGGTTCTTTGAATATCCTTGACCCACAAAATGATATACCTATTTTACACAAATTTCTACTTCCCTTCCGGTTGGTGCACAGATTTCTACTAATGGAGTAGAAATAATAATTGTAATATTTAGATAAGACCTGTACTCTACAGCAAACCAGGAATCCAACCCAAACCTATCCATCACCAGAACATAAGGCTGGATGAAAGCGAATACTTAGAGTTTCCGTTGTACTACCAAAGATGGGGAGATTGGGGTTCGATCCCAGTTAAGTGCATTTAGAGTCTTTCCTAAAATGGTTTTTAACTCTCCCTTCACGCAAATGTGGGTGCATTTAATTTCAATTAAACCTTCCTTAATCTCTAACCCATTTGTGTATTTAGTATATAGGCTTATAATTCGAATGGGTAGTAAGGCGTAGTGCTAAAAAAAAGGAGTACTAGAGATAGAGAATAGCCTAAAATGCAGGTATCTTGATGGGTGCTTCAAATTATGATGAGATCTAAAGAATAGTTAGGAATACATGGAAACCCACACGTTCATCACAATGCTCATTTTCAAATGTCAAAAAGAAAATTATTTACTATTTGGTTTAAAATAAAATAACATTATTTTATTTATTTTTGAAATCTACTCAAATAATCTTTGAGATTCCCCACACGGCCCCTGTGTATATATATATATATTTAATCAAGTATAACTAGCTTTAGGTAGCACGCAGATAAAATATATCACGACCATCTAGTATGCTTTATCAGTAGCGGAGAAGTTGGGGCTTGAATTCAGGCAGTGCGTGGTAGGAAACCATTCCCTTGATGTTTTCTCACTCTCCTTCCATGCAAATGTGAGTAAATTTCCCCTAAAAGTATAATTTCCTCCTCTTTATTCCATTTACTTATTTACTCTCTTGCACTAGTATCTCAAAAATTAATTGCCGAACTTACAAAAGTACGCCAACTATCTTTATCTCCAACTAGTTCTCTCCAGTCAACCTCATTACACCCTATATCTTGAGCTAGCTATATCCATTCCACCTCACTAAACCCTATATCTATCTTAGGCTAGTTCTATCTAGTCTAACCCATTACACCCTATCCCTTTCAGGTCCATTATAATGCTATCTTCCCACATGTGTCTAGATCTTTCCAAAAGTCACTTCCCATTGGGTTTTCCAGTCAATACCATGAACACGACTCTAGGTCATCTCATTAGCGCAGCATGTCCTGCGCACTATAATCAGCAAGACTTTATTATACTAACGATGTATTGTGATGAGTACAGAGTAAGTAACTCATCATTATATAAACACATCCACTCTCCATAAGTCTCATCACTCTTTGGACCATGAATCCTATTTGTATAAACAAATGATACTTCGAAAGAGTAGAAAAAAATCACGTATTCATACGTCAAATAATGTGATGTACATCTTTGACTTTAGATATATAATATCATTACCTAGAAGACAAATTTAATAATGTTGTAAATTGTAATCAATTTTGACCTAAAAAAATATGTTTGTACTTTCTAAACGTTTCTTCCTACCAGATCTTCTTAAGTCAACAGCCCGAAGGTTGGTTTAGTGAGATTTATATTCATCCGAAGCTGGATACGCACTCAGACCTTCCAAGGGGATGTTAGGAAGTGTGGTAGTTCCCCGTTACTTTCCACACTGCAAGCGAGCGTGAAAGAGTCAACCAATTTATTCTGGAAGATATTTTCACATAACTTTCAGGGTTCTCTTACATACTAAAATCGATATGGGACCGACGACTTTACTTCCCCTGCAAAGGAAGTTGTGCGAGGGATTTTTATCACTCAAGATTAATCCTTCAACCTCTGCTGGGTTTGAACCCACGAACATCATGTCGTGAGGTGAGAACTTTACCTCAAGTTAGGTGATCAACTGAAAATTGTATAAGTCCTCCCGTAAAGTTGCCAAAATAGACTATAAAAGTAAAAAATTGGCAGTTAACTAAAGTATTCAGCCATCCCAAACAATAGTAACAAGCACATTTTTTTGAACCGGAAAAGGATTCCCTTGAGTAAAAATTTAGTTGAATTTTTTGTAGTAGATTTGCTGATGTTTTTTTTTTAGTATGAGTGAGAATTTTAACTTGCATGAAACGAACACTAGAAATAATAATAATAATAATAATAATAATAATGAAAATAAAAAAGAGGGTGAGTAGTTTAACTGTACGGGGTTGGTACTAATAATAATTAGTGTGGCTCTGATGCAGGGTTGGTGAGGGGAAGAGAGAAGGGTTATAACGCTGATACTGGTCCTTTACTCACACCTCATCCACTACTCTTCAAGTTCCTTCATCTATTATTCAGCTGCTCCGAGCAATAACGCGAACACGCAGAAGAACATCAGGCTGTACTCCAAACCACAGCCCCTGGGGGAGTGTGCCGCTTCATACTCGGCTAACAACCGACATGAAAACATCAGCTGGCAATCGTTTGCTTTTACTTTGGTTGGGTTAGTTAGTGAGCACTTTCTGGTATGACTTAATAGATACATTGAAATTATGATAAAAAAATTGTATAATATACAAACATATTATAGTCGTAAGAAGAAACTTCTATAGTAAACAAATGCATCATAATATTATAAATACTTCTTTTTTTTATTACCACGTCTTATTACCTATTCATGTTATACGCATTTTATAATATGTTAATTACTCTTTTGGGGTAGGGAGGGAGAAGGACGCATAAAAATAGGTAATATACCCAAATTTGCGTGGAAGGATATTAAGAAAATATTTATTAAAAACACTCCTAGTGCATAAAACAAGGACCTGAACCCTGATATACCCATGATAAATATCCCAGTATAGTACTAGCTTGAAACCTAACACCAGGGTTTGCAAAATCATGGACTGAGGGATATGACCGGCCCACTTGTCCGCAACACTTTTATTACTATACAATCTGCAATCAAATTATTATTATTATTATTATTATTATTAGGAGTTCAGCATTATCACAGGTCCATTCCTTTTGTCAGTGAAATTAGGCCTCCCATGCTCCTTGTCCTCCTCCAAGATCCAGAACTTTCTTATTTTCTTCAAATCATTTAATATCTGTATCCTCCTTCTTCCTGAGCTCCTCTTTCCCTCAACCTTTACTTTCATGACGTCTGAAGAAGACAGTTCCTCCTAAGGATGTGTCTGATCCAGTTTTCTGTGTACCGAAGAATAACATCCAAATTTTTTTTCATCTTACGCACATTCTTCTTAGGACTTCTTCATTTGCCACCTTGTTAGTCCCCCTAATATTCTTAAATTTTCTCCAACCATACATTCCAAAGCTCTCCAAGTATTTATTTTTCATCTTCCTTGAGATTACAGATTTCTGCCAATACAGTGCGATGCTCAAAATGTGACATTCCATCAGTTTTTTTCTTCGGTTCTAATATCAAATTGTTGGTCAGCAGTAACCTCCTTTTGTTGAAAGCTTCCTTGGCCATGGTGATCCTTGACCTAATTTTCTTGGTGCAGTACGCACCCTTTGTCAGCAGACTTCTTAGATACTGGAACTGTTGTATGTTTTCCAACTCCTGGTTTTTAATTTTGATTTTGATTATCTCTTCATTTTTTTGCTTTTGACTTCTCAATGTTGATCTCCATTACATCTTCTCCCTATCTCCACCAGCTGGTTCGTCATTTCCTGCAACTCTTATTCATGTTTAGCCCTCAATGCTAGATTATCTGCCTAAAAAATATCCATGCCCCTCTGTCTCCCCTGACCAGTCACTCTCCATACAAATTGAACAGATTGGGTAACAAACAGCATCCCTGCATCTCTCCTCCGATATCCATGTTGTTAGTTTCTCCTTCATTCAGCCTCATATTAACTCGCTATACCATGCATAGGTATGCAATCAGCCTTTTGATCCCCCAGTTGATGCCGATCTTATTATTTTCATTGGTTTCTTAAACTTAACTTTATCAAACGCCTTTTACCATTATTTGAATCTAATGTAGACGTCTTCCTTAACGTCCAGTGCTCTATTTGAAATTATTCTCAGCATTCCGATGTCATCTCTGGTTCCTTTTCTGAATCCAAATTGGTCTTTTTCAATCACGTTTTCTATTTTCTGTTCCAGTCGCCTGTTGATTATTCTCCCCAAGATTTTCCTCACATGAGATAGGAGGCTGATGGTCCTGTGGTCACTGCATTTCTTATATTGTTTCTGTTTCCTTAGGGTCACCATGACTACGTCCAGAAAGTCTTTGGACCACAATCCAGTTTCGTGGATTATATTTATAAGTTTTGATAGAGCCATTAAGCTGTTGTTTCCCAGTTCCTTCAGCAGGTCTGGTGTATATTGTCATCTTCAACAGCTTTTCTTATTCACATATGCTTTTGGCTTTCTCCTCTTGATTCTTTAAAATGCTAGGTCATTTTTCATCTTTCTCTACCTCGTCTTCTGATTCGATCTCTAAAGTCCCCTGGTAATATACGCAAACAAAAAATAATAATTTTATATTAGTATTTATTTCTACTGTTTCTAATAATAAAACACACATAGAACTATTTCAAACAGTATTGTATGATTTTTATTGCTTTTAATGCTTTATTTAGGGAATTTGTATTTATATTTAACTCAATATAATTGCTTCAAGTATTTCACTAACTCACAAAATTATCTGGAAAATATAAATACTAAACATTTTAAATATATATTAATCATTTTAAATACAGATCATTATATATATATGTATATATATATATATATATATACATGCATAGATGTATAGCATATAATATACAGGCTGTTAGGATATTCATAGGCTAAACTGCTCATATAGCTTGTTTGAACCAAAATTAACACAAAATCCCTATATACTTATATCCGGAAACTATGCTAATACCATTAAATTGTGTTCAAAATTTTGGCGTACAGCGCCTGGAGAGCAAAGCTATTCAAGCATGTGTGTACAACACGTTACCTAGTTGCTAAACGTGCGGCACAGCACATGTAATACTGGCAAGCACTTTCTGTGATGTAGGACCGTTAATGACAACCCTTAGAATGTATTCGTATTTATAGATGGACTGGTGTTTTTTTTTACTATATTGTGGCATGCTCTATCGTCATGCTCCAAGATGTCGAGGTGTGTGTTGCCATACGCCTAACTCCTCTTCAACCTGATGCTCACGCATGCTTGAACAGCTTTGCTGTTCCACGATATACGCCGACACTTTGAACGCAATTTAATGGTATTAGCAGAGTTTTCAGGATGTAAGTGTATAGGAATTTTGTATTACTTTAGATCAACCAAGCTATATGTGAAGTTATGGCTATGAGTTTCCTAAGACTCTGCATAATATATATATCTTCATCAATGGGTACATGGATTAAACATCAGGCCCTGCGGGTCTAGTTTGCCAGAAAAGTGAAAGCTGCAGATAATGTGACTTGACGTATAAATAAATAAATATATGGTTTAATAACTTGTGTGACTGTGAACAAGTTTTCTTAAACTTTAATGTGTCTTGAATCTAGAACAGACTCAACACCCATCCACAGCCATTATTTTGTGAAAGGTGAATCACAAGTTCTACTAATGTTAAAATTTTTTGCTATAATGGGCATTTAATTCTGGACATTTAGCTTACTAAGGAGAAACAGTATCAATTAAACCAAGTTGTTGGATTTAGGGGAAACCAATTCAGAATATTTCTAAATCGGAGAACGCAAGAACTTGTGTTGTTTAATCTCAGATTCAAATTCAAATATTAATTTAAGGCTTAATCACGCGAAATATTACTAAATATTTTATTTGGTGCTTAAGCTAGAAAAAATTAAGCTTTCTAGAACTTTATTCAAGCCGATTTTAAATATACTTATTTAAAAACATAGATGATTTGGTTTGGACTAATCTATAGTTAATCTGGAATAATCTGCCGGTACTGGGCTCGATTTCCGACAAGTTTTTTTTTAATTCTAGACTGTTGTCCCATTCTTTCTTCATGTGAATTTAGTTGTATTTATTAAAACCAACAATTTTCCCACTAATAACATGTATTGGATAGCCCGAAGGGTTATTAAATATGATTTATAATAAAATAATATAAAGCATAGTGTAAGAAAGGTTTACACCAAATGTTTTGGGGAATATATTTTTACACTTCGTTTAGTGATCCTACACAAAATGTAATAATAAATACACTTATATATAAAAGATATTAAAATATAATAAATTTATTATCAATCCACCAAAGTATTTAGAAATTTAAATTTCATTGTGTGACACAAACTAAAAGCATAAACACATTTTTAATACAAATATTTTTATATGCTTCTACAATATTAAGTAAGTTATGCATCATTCTAATGTTGCGCTAGAATACTGTTGCTTCAACAGGAACAAAATGTATTTTGGAATAATGCCAGCCACATGTTGCCATATTGTTGATTTCAATCGCAATTTATAAAGCAGCAACTAATACATCATACAAGTGTGAAATGTATGCAGTGATAATATGGAGAAATCCACAGAACTTTATTATTAGCATAATTTGAACATACTCATAAGTAGGGGGCGTGTTTATAGGCACTGAATATTTAAAAAATGGCACTAAACATCTCAAAAATAGGCACAAAAATAGGCATTATAAGGTAAAAGAGGCAATAAATAGGCAACAAAAAGAAAAAATAAGCAAATAAATAGGCATAGTAATGGAAAAAAATGCACCAAAACACTCAACATTTTTATTATTAATTCTTAGAATCCAGCATACATATTCCATAAACACAAATTAATTACCATTAGAGCTAATTATCAAATACTTCTCAATATTTTCAGATTTAATTTTGTTCTGTTGTCTGACAAAATGTTTTTATACTGTGAAAAACTTCTCTCAAATTCACATGAAGTCATCGGGCAAAACTTCAGACAAGCTATCTCTGCTGAGATAAGATTGACTTCTGGGAGTGATGTAGTTTGTCCTTCTAAGATGTCCGCAATACTTGCCATCACTTTCCACCCAGGGTTTCGCTGAAATACTCTGTTAAATTTGTCTACGATGGCTTTACCAACTGAGTCAGAAGCCTGATTCAGGTTTTTTTCTATTCCCCGCATTATCTTCACAGCTTTTATAAGAGGCAAATTCCTTGCCTCTAAAACTGTGTTGGCTCCAGGAAGATTTCCAAAATTGCTTTTTACGTATGCCAAATCCGCAATGATACTTGAGCAGGAGATGGCAGCATTTGCTTCTGTAATGGTGACAGCTTGTTCCTCGTCAAACATTACCTTTTGAATGTCACCCAGGTAACCTGCATAGTACAACGACGCATGAAGCCATGTACCCCAACGCGTTAACACTGGTTGTGGTGGCAAAGGTGCGTTGGGCAGGGCGGCCTTAAATGAGAAGATTCGTGATGGAGCCTTCAAAAACACTTTTTTGACTGTGGGAATAATAGCGTTAACATTTTGAAAACGTGATCTAATATTTTCTGCAACCCTATGAACAGCATGCGCCAGACCAGTCACGTGAATTAACTTGGTGTAGAATACTTTTAAGCTCGCAGCCGCTTTTTACATGTAGGCCGCACTGTTTGTCAGCAGCACCGAAAACCTTTCATTGTTGTTTTCTGATGGACACAGGACACCTAATATAAACAAATTAACTGATTTATAATTCTAATTTTTACTGGACTAACAGTGCAAATCATTAAATTAACACTGTATATCTGGTGCAATTAAATTATATTCCTACGAAAAGCATAACAGACAACTATGGCAATTTTCGAGCTGTTGGTTGCCTCAAGCATCTTTGAAACAACCAAGTGAGGTTTCCCAGGACCCGTAGAGTTTAGTTTTCCAACCACAACATTTGCAACATATCTGCCACAGCGGTCAGTGTAACAGTGTAATATACACAGCCACTGAATGAACTGACACTGTTGTGCGCTAGAAGAAAATCTTTGTCGCCAGTATGACCCGACTGAACCTATCAGACCACTGGACACATGGTATTTTTCTACGTAACACGAGTATCCACGTGGAGTGACTTAAGGAGTGAATGGAAGGGGGGAGGGGGGGGGGAGCCGCAAGTATTTAGAAAGAAAAAAAGAGGGTGGGAGGAAGAGAAAGATATAAAAAAGGCACTTTAAGGCTCCCATTTGTAAAATAGACACTAAACAGCCAAATAGGCCTTTATAGGCACTATAAAACTTATCACATTATCTTCGCAATCCTCGAAAATAAACTTATACCTCAAAAACCTACTTTTGAAAGCATAGGATTAAAAAAGGCATTTATGGCAAAATCCGCCCCCTACTCATAAGGTATCAATCTTGCAATGGGTTTGCTGCGGCTTTCCACTTCTGCACATTTTTGGATATATTTTTACATTTATTACCTACTTTTGCCAACATCGTCCGCTATCTGATTAATGTATTTCCTTCTTGGTCTCCCCCTTGAATTGATTCATTCCACATCTCCTTCTCTAACTGTATTCGTTAAACCAACATTTCTCAGTATTTTTCCTTCTATTTTAACTCCTATTTGCTGTTTACCTTTCCAGAAGTTTCCTTTCTTCATTTGATTTTCTTCGCACTTCTGTATTTTATACCATCTCCATCCACGATATTTTCCACATTCTTCTGTAGCACCACGTTTCAAATACTTCCAATTTTTTCCATTCAGTTGCACCATAACATATATTTATTTAGGAACATGTTCCCGATTTCCAAATCAATGGTATTTGAGTATTTTTGTCATGAAAAATATCTTCGCTTGCGCTTTTATATTTATAATTTCGTTCTTCTTTCTATTATCGTCTGTCATTTTAATTTATAGTTATCATAGCACCATTATTTGCTGTAGTTTCACTTATTATAGCTCTAAATTAATTTTATATAGCTATCCTCTATTTCACATAATAGTTTTTGTATTCTTTTTGTTGAACCCTGTATTTTATATCCAATTATCAGTCTTTCATCCAGGTTTTTATTAGTTGTTGAAGATCCTCTTCACTTAAAGTACAAACATCAATGCCATCAGCATAACAAATTGTGATGTTAAGTTATCTTCCTATTTTAATCCTTATTTACTTTATGGAATTAGGAACCCAAGATTTAATTGATTCAATCACAAAATAATGACATTCATCCCTAACTAGTGTTAGTTTTATTGAGTCCCCCTCATAATATCTTAACCTTATCTTGAGCTAATTTTATTCACCCCACCTCATTGAATCCTATCCCTATCTTGAGATAGTTTTATCGTGTACACCTCATTCCAATCTTGAACTTATAGTAAGTAACCAATCCAATTCATTACACCCTATCCCTATTATAAGCTAAGTCTGTACAGTCCACCTCATTACTCCCTATCTTTTCCAGTAACATTCTAGTACTATCTTCCCATTTGCGTTTAGGTCTTCCAACAGGTCTATTTTCCATTAAGATTGCCAGTCAACATCTTGAAAACGGTTCTAGTTTCTTCTATTTTTTGGGGGTGAAGCGAGGGGATGGATGTGTAGAAGGTATGCAAATAATAATTATATAGCCACCTCCAATATACACTATATTAATTATTTTTTGGAGCAAATATATACTTTTACTATAGTTATAATTTCAATAACCTTAAACTTTTTTAATTTTTGAGAATAATTAATTTTAAAATAAGATTAGTTGATATGTATCCTTTTTTTTCAAGAGTATACAAATATTTGACTGAATTCTATCAATAAACATACTAGGAATAAGGATAAATATTATATTTAAAATTACATAAACTATTATTCTATTGTATGTAGGCCTAATAGGTTTGTATATAATATAATATATCCCAAGTTTGGTCTGCAACGTTAAAAACCGTCTTGGTGACCAACCATTACATCAGGTTAATGTAACATATAAACATACTGATTATATAATACTAGGTGTGATGCTACAGCCAAATTCTCCAAAACTAAGGTGATAGTTTTTATAAGGATGGTTATGGAAATTATTGTCAGTCAGGTATAAATGGAAAACTGTTAGAACAAGTGAATGATTTTGTGTATCTGTAGAGAATGTTCAGAATCAATGGAATACTAGATGGTGAAATCGACATAGGGGAAATGTATCTCATAGAGTAGTTGTATGTATGTGGACTATTGCAAAGAATGAAATAGTATCGAAAGTAGTGAATATGGTAGAATTTAAATTTATTTTGAACCCAACAGTGTTTTATAGATATGCAGCGTGAATTTTTCTGGGTAAACACAAGAACAAGGTGAATGTGGTTGGAATGATATATCTAGGAAATGTATATGTAAATCTCGTAAGGACAAAGTCAGTAATGAAAGGGTGTTGAAGGAGTGAGGTTTGAAAGGAAATCCAATAGGTTATAGTGAAAGAAGTGTATTACGTTGGTTTGGGCATGTTAAGAGGATGATTGTTGATCGAGTGACAAAACAAATATAATGACAGTATAGTGTTTGGATAAGAAACAAGGGTAGGCCATGTAAACCGAGGCTAGATTTTGTAGATGCATGAGTGAAAAATAGAAACATTTAGAATGTTAAGAATAAAACAGTATGTATGTATGTATGTATGTATGTATGTATGTATGTATGTATGTGTGTGTATGTATGTGTGTATGCATGTGTGTATGTATGTGTGTATGTGTGTGTATGTATGTGTGTATGTGTTTGTATGTGTGTGTATGTGTGTGTATGTGTGTATGTGTGAATGTGTGTATGTGTGTATGTGTGTGTGTATGTATGTGTGTATGTATGTATGTGTGTATGTATGTGTGTATGTGTGTATGTGTGTGTGTATGTATGTATGTATGTATGTATGTATGTATGCATGTATGCATGTATGCATGTATGCAAGCATGCATGTATGCATGTATGTATGTATGTATGCATGTATGCATGTATGTATGTATGTATGTATGTATGCATGTATGTATGTATGTATGTATGTATGTATGTATGTATGTATGTATGTATGTATGTATGTATGTATGTATGTATGTATGT